>SJYW01025300.1:1292951-1309911 GCA_006410735.1 Raphicerus campestris
GACGACTGAGGATGAGATGGCTGGATGGCAATCACGGACTCGATGGATGTGAGTCTGAGTGAACTCTGAGAGATGATGATGAATCGCAGGCCTGGCGTCCTGCGATTCATGGGATTGCAAAGAGTCGGACATGACTGAGCGACTGAACTGAACTGAACTGACCCTATAAGTGTGTCCTTTTTCCCCAATGTGTGCCTGGAGCCCAGTGCCCTAAGGAGCTTCAGTGCCCTAAGGACCCCAGAGCCTCAGCTTTCACAGCATCAGGAGTCTGTGCCAGAGGCTCTGCAGTTAACGTGGTACAAGGGTACCAGCAACAGAGAGGATGGCGGGAGATCTCACTACCTTCCCTCAGACCCACCCTCAGACACTCCCCGAAGTAACTGGGAGAAACGTGGCTGGACGCCTGCCTTAGTAGAAGGGAAAGAGTCAGCAAAATGTGGGTTATGACCACCATAGTGACCCAGGTGAGGTCTGGGGAAACCTGGGTTCCATTTGGTCATGTATTTTCTGACGGGCCATTGATAGTCTGGAGTATCACTCTTTTACTTAATTAGGTTATGTGTTTATTTGTGGCTGCGCTGGTTCTTTGCTGCTTTGCTCGGGCTTTCTCTAGTTGCAGTGATGGAGGGTTACTCGTCGTTTTGGCGTGTGGGCTTCTCTAGTGATGGGCAGGCTTCAGACGCCGCGGCACGCTGGCTCAGTAGTTGTGGCGCACGGGCTTAGTTGCTCCACAGCATGTGAAATCTTCCAGGACCAGGGATCTGCTGCACTGGCAGGTGGATTCTTAACCACTGGACCACCAGGGGCGTCCTCCCGGTCCCTTTTAGATCTAACATTTTGTGATTCAGCTTCTCATTNTTAGTTGCTCCACAGCATGTGAAATCTTCCAGGACCAGGGATCTGCTGCACTGGCAGGTGGATTCTTAACCACTGGACCACCAGGGACGTCCTCCCGGTCCCTTTTAGATCTAACATTTTGTGATTCAGCTTCTCATTTCAAAGAAGGAAAGTCTCACTTATTTACTTCTAATCTGGTCACTTTAGAGAAATCTTTCATCTTAATAACTCTTGCATTGATTACTGAGTATCTTAGATATAAAGCTATATTCTCCATCATTAATGATCAGTTTTCTCTCCAGTCCAAATATCTGTGCTGTCATTTCTAAGCCGTACCTAATTGCATTTCTCAGACCATCTAGACAGCACTAGGTAACTGTAGCGGGGTGGTTGCCCTTTGTTTAATTCTGAATCCATTAACTATGCTCCAGTCAAGTGCTTTTTGTTTTTGGGACTCTCTTCAGAGTAGACCTGCTGTGTCCCAGCCCTGGGGAGTATTCTAGGGCTTCACTATTAAATATCTTGAAAGTTCTTAGCTGGAAATAAATACACTTAATTGTATTAAAGAAGCATCCTTCTGTTTTTCAGAGCCTTTATAGAGGATAGGTATTGGGTTATTAAAGACCGCATCAGCCCTCGTTCTAAAAAGCCTCAGTGCCTTTGGAATAAATGAGGTCACACACATGGCCTGCTTGGCAGAAATCCTAACACCGTCCGGCTGGCTGGTATCATCAGGGTCCCTTCTCAGGGCTGTCTGGACACACTGTTCTCCTCCTCTACACTGGGGGGCCCTGTGTCGCTCCCCTACTCCTACTCTCACGGACAGGAAGCCAACAGTTATCCACCCCCTGTGGCCTACNTAAAGACCGCATCAGCCCTCGTTCTAAAAAGCCTCAGTGCCTTTGGAATAAATGAGGTCACACACATGGCCTGCTTGGCAGAAATCCTAACACCGTCTGGCTGGCTGGTATCATCAGGGTCCCTTCTCAGGGCTGTCTGGACACACTGTTCTCCTTCTCTACACTGGGGGGCCCTGTGTCGCTCCCCTACTCCTACTCACGGACAGGAAGCCAACAGTTATCCACCCCCTGTGGCCTACTTCTTGAGGTGGCCATTCCTGAGGCAACCTGAGGCCTGTCCCACCTGCCAGAGAGGTAGAGTGAGGCAAGGCTGAGCCGGGCTGGGATGCTGGGTCCAGGGCAGACGGAGGCAAGGACTGTTGTTGTGAAATAACATCAGGGAAGGCCCTGTGAAATTTTCCCGAGACATCACCTTTCTTGCTGGCACTACCCTATGCTTCTCTCCCCTGCACACACCTGAGCAAAGCACTTCTCAGAGGAGGGAGCCAGAACCAGCTGCAGAATTGTGGGGCCCAGTGTGACATGAAAATACGGGGCTTCTTGTTCAACACTTGTTAGGAATTTCAATACAGTCGAGCATCAACCAAGACTGGGGCCTTTCTGAGCATGGGGTCCAGGGGGTAGGGACACTCCAAATTAGGAACCTCGGACAAGGAACTTTCTCTGCAGTGGAAACCGACAGTGTCGTTGTGGGACTGGGAAGGTAGAGATGGGAGCTCCGAAAGGTCATGTTTTCAGCATCACAAGAAATTATGTAGAGAGTCGAGCAGTCAGGACTGTGAGATGGTCCTAGTGGCATCTGAGGCCCTGATCTGAGCTCCCTTTCCCTTCCTGTATTCTGGGGAAATGAAGCAAGAAGTACCTGGGTTTGATCCCTGGGTTGGGAAGATTCCCTGGAGAAGGGATTGGTAACACACTCCAGTATTCTGGCCTGGAGAATCCCATAGACCGAGGAGCCTGGCGGTTTACAGTCTACAGGTTCACAAAGAGTCGGACACAACTGAGCAACTAACACTGGCTGAACTGGCAGAGTGCGGCTCTGACCTTTACAACCAAATACAGCAGTGTTCGGAATCTGAGACTGTCTCTAGTAGGTGGGAGAGGTGTGACCCCTTGACCTGGTGGGAAAGTGTGGTTGGAGTCGAGGGTAGAGGGGAGCCTGCACTGGAGGCCGAGCCCCCTTGTTGGGAGTGGAGGAGTCTGAAACAGTAGGAGCGAATAGGGTCATTCTGAGAAAGAGGGTGCATAGTGGGTGGTTAGTTCTAAGCTCCAGGAGAGTCCTGAGAACCAAGGTCCAGAGCCAAACAGAGAAGTGCTGGGGCGCACCTGGGTTGTGGAGTCAGAGGACAGCATCTGGGGGCTTCTCTCTGCCATCCTCACCTATGGGAACTGCTGCTCTCTCCTTGCTGTTCTGGCCATCACGGTGGATCATCCAGTCCCTTACCTGAGAAAGGCAGGAACATTCAAACACTGTACTCAGGGCTTAGGAGTATGGAAAGAAATGAAGGTAAGCCAGCCAGGGCCCTGGAAAGGATGATCAACAGAGGTTTTGTATCTGGGGTGGCTAGATCCTCCCTATCCAGGTGCAGAGGGTGTGGCTGAAGGGTCCCCCCTTTCAATCGCACAGCTCAGCCTGGCTCTATGTTTTCATTTTCTTTCATCCCTTCTGGAGCTGGGATGGGATGAGAAGGTACATACCTTTTCACCAAACAATTCAACTTTTAGGAGTCCATCTTAACAGAAAAAGATGCATTCAAGGATGTTCACTGAAGCCCTGCTTGTGATATTCTAAAAGCTGTGTGTGTGTGTGCGTGTGCGTGTGCGTGTGTGTGTGTGTGTGTGAGATTATTTAACATAGAAACAGGTCTGGCAGCATATGGGAGTGGGGAAGGAAGAAAGGCTTTCCTTTGCTTCTGCACATTTTATATACTCATGCTGATTAAAAAAATTTTTTTTTACTATTTTTCTAGCACATACGAATGTGATTTTAAAAGATTTAAAAATCACGTTGTACAAAATCTTGCAATTTAGAGAAATGAACCGAAGTCTGATGCCACAGATTTGTAGTGGTATGGATCCTCGGGGTAATTTTATTTCCTCCAGCAGTTTTCAGCAGTCTAGGGGCAGGCCTGTAGGAAGATGGTGTTGAAAGGACCCAGGAGGAGTTGGCAAGCTAAGACACAGGCGCTCAGTAATTATTCTGGGCATCTGACATCAGTTAGCCTATTTAATCCCTGAGGGGTAGATATCATTAATCCTAGATTTACAGTGAAGGAAAGTGGCTTGGAGAGAGGGCGTGTGGCAGGACTAGGATTCGCACCTCAGGGTGTCGGATCTCTCCCGCTCTTGGCTGCTTCCAGCCCAGTTCAGTGGGGAGGCAAGGAGAGGAGCAGAAAGGTGGGCACCAGTGGCAGCCTTTGAATGCTGACTTCCAGGTTGGGGAGGAAAGAAAGCCGCGAGGGAGCACCAGCTGTAAAAAAAAAAAAAGGATCAGCTTACGTGTAAGAGGTGTGGAAACCAAGTTGGTTTGGGTTTTACATAGAATAAAGCTGCGTGGAACGCTGCATCTTCATGTCTCTCATGAACTGGGGAGGGGGGTCAGACAACTGAGGAGTCCCCTGGAAATGGCCTGTGTGTTGGGGGGTGGGAGTGGGGGTGCCAGGCTGGCCTCTGTCTCTTGGCTGAGTCCTTTCCCGGTCCCACTGACCTCATGCAGAATCAGAACTGAAGTCGACATTCATTGACAAGTTTGAGCCTGGTGGGGGGGGGGTCAAGCAGTCCTGTTTGGGGGTCTCTGCAGCTGGGGAGGGAGAATGGATTGGGGTGGTGGGGGAGTATGCTCTCCTGCATGCCACCAACTTCCAGGTACCCACATGGCTGGGGGTGCCTCTCCTGCAGCAGGAGTGGGGTTGTGTGTGCGCTCTCTTCACACACATCCACATGGAGGGATTTTTCACAGGGGCTCAGGAGTCCTGGGTGAGCCAGCGAGCGGCACATGCCAGTGAGGTTTGGGTTAGTTCTCTCACTGTGACTCCTTTTGTGTCCCTTGTCACTGAGGTCTGGGGAAACTGGGTAGAGAAGTGTTCAGGGACTTTGAGGTTCAGATGATGGCCAGGGAAGGAGGGCTGTGGTGGAATTGGTGCTAGGCAGTCGAAGCTGAGGTGAGGGGGGAAGCTGTGACTTCCTGGAGTGTTCCAGGCTGAGTTCCAGAGTATGAATCAAAGTGAGTGGGGGGTTGCTCCTTGTGACCCCAGAAGTAGGCAAATGTCTCCCACCATTCCTGCCTGCTCCTACTTCATTCTTGGTTTTAGGTCTCTAAGTTTAGCATTCCTAAACTGCAGACCTGGAAATCAGTTAATGTGGCTATGCAACAGCTCTCTGAGAACAGAGGGTAAGTGACCAGCTCAGGACAGCACAGGGCAGCGCAGGAGGCCAGCTAGTGGATAAGGGGATCAGGGTCAGCTGGGGGTAAGTGTCCTCACCCCTAATTAGAGCAGGGCTCAAGGATTTCCAGAAAGGCCAGGACAACAATGTCCTGTATTAGAAGGTGGGCCCAGGAGGCACCCTGGAGTGCTGGAAGGAGGCAAGGTCAGTGCTGGTAGTCATCAAGGCCAGACTTCTCAGTGAGGCAGGGCAGAGAGGACAGAGGGTCTGAGACAGACTTTCAAACTCTCTGATGGTTGAAAGCATTTTCTTCACCAATTACTCTTTATTTAGAAGAGTCAAGTTTCTGCCTGGAAAAATTACCTTCTAAATCCGAGGCAGAAAATACTGCAGTTTTGGTAGAATTATTGGTGATAGTAAAAATCTTCCCTTGTGTCTTTTAAGACATCGTCATTGAGCCGTTGGTATTTTTATAAGGCAGGGAGGGTATTATGATTATTGCTAAATGTGCTTGAACTTGATAATGTAAGTCATGTGCCAGTGGCTTGGGCCAGCTAGGTTAGTAAAGAGGGCCGGTAGCGGGAAGCTGCTCCCCGGTTACCGGGCCTTTCTGCTCGGCTGCCCTTGGGGAACTGCCCGGTGCCCACCTCGGGCCCTAAAGATCCCTGCTGGAGGGGGCGCGGGGACTGTGGATCTCAGGTTCCCTAGCACCCTGAAGCCTGAGCCGCCGCAGGAAACCCGGGGCTGGAGCCTCTGCGGCAGTGCCAGCGCCGCAGCAGGGACTCCAGCCCGGAATACCCCTCCAGGTCTTCACAGTAGCCGGGACCTAGGCGGGAGTGGGCGGCACCTCAGGGTCGTTCCAGGGCCGCGCTAGGAAAGGTGTGGACGGCGGCAGAGGAAAGGGACTAGCCGTGCGGGGGTCTCGGCTGACCGCGAGCCGCAGGGATAGAGGGGCTGGAGTGAGGGTGGGTCCGAGGTGGGCAGCTCCAGGGTGCACACCCAGGGGTGCCACTCTTCCAATTGATCGTGGGAGGAGACCCAGCACAGAGAGGCTAAGTGATTCGCCCAAGGTCACACAGTGAGCGGGTGGCGATGTGTGTGGGGTGCCCTTCTGCCAACGCGTCTGGCGTCACCACAGGCCTCCTCTGGTTAAGGACGAGTAGGAAGGCATCCCCAGCCTGCCACGAAATGTGGCTTCTTGTCATCCTAGCCTCCCAGTCGCCGGTGTAGGCGGGCCTAGGGCTCCAGGTCTTGGCACTCGAGGACATGGACTGAACCCGAGTCATTAACACCCGTCACCCCCCACCCTCTCCCTCCTGGCTCTTGAATGGCTCAGAGATAGGGCCCTGACAGAAGTCACACAGCTGCTAAGTTCCGGAGCCGGGATTCGAACCCTGCGGTATGGGTTTTAGTGGCCACAGGCCGGAGATCAGACACCACTGGCTCNAGGGCTCCAGGTCTTGGCACTCGAGGACATGGACTGAACCCGAGTCAGTAACACCCGTCACCCCCCACCCTCTCCCTCCTGGCTCTTGAATGGCTCAGAGATAGGGCCCCGACAGAAGTCACACAGCTGCTAACTGGGGTGACCACGTGCGGCCGTGGGTAAGTCGTTCTCCCTCCCGCAGCCTAGCCGCGCGCCCCTCCCGTCGTGGCCGCGCATGCTCCCTGGCAGGCGGAGCCAGGAGGCGGCGGCGGGCACCCCAGCTGCTTTGCATTGACGCCAGCACCCGCTGGAGGTCACCGCTGGGGGCTGGGCGCGGCGTGCTGCCGGCAAGACCCGGCCCGGAATTCGGAGCCGGAGCCGCGCCGCGCCGCCCGCAGCTCCTGGGCGAGCGCCGCCGCTTCAGCGCTTCTCGACGGCGCGGCCTCAGGTCCGCGTCCCTCCGTCCCTCCTGGGGTGGACACGGCCTTGCTGTCCCAGCGGGATTCCTCCGGCCTGCACCGCTCAACCGCCAGAGATCTATTCTAGCTTTCTCCGCCACCAGCCCTCGGACCAAGAGCATTTATCCGTGGGGCGGCCGGCGGAGAGACGTGAGAGCCCGGGGCCACTGGAGGCGCCGGCCACAGCGCCTCCGGGACCGGGGCGGGCGTAGCCGGGAGCGCACCTCCCCCCGGGGGGTCGCGCCGCCTCACGGCGAGGGCGGCGTCGCTCGCGCGGCGGGGACTTGTCGGCTCTCGGGCCGGGAGAGCGCAAATCTCCTCCCCCGAAATTCCCCGGAAGCGCGGCGCGGCCGAGGCGAGCGCGGCGATGTGAGGGGAGACGGCCGGCGGCTCCCTCCTCTGGAAGGGCATGTTCGGAGGGGCGGCCGCGGTGCGCTGCCCGCCCCATCGCCCCCTCCCCGCCGCCTCCGCCGCCGCCGCCGCGCCCGCACCGCGATAAAAAGGGCGGCCGCACTTCCTGACGGGAGACCCGCGCTCGCCGCCGCCGCCCGCCCAGGCGGAGATGACACGGCGCACGCGGCGGCCCCGAGGCGCCGGGCGGGCCGTTTACTGACCGGATCGCGGCTGCCCGCCAGCGTGTCCGTGGCGCTGCCGCCAGCATGGGCTGCGCCCCGAGCATCCACATTTCCGAGAGCCGTGGGGTGTATCCCGGCGGCAAGGAGGCCGAGGACGTGCCGGGCCCCGCGGCGCCGCCGCTCCCGCCCGGCGGGCCGAGCCTCCCATCCGGCCAGAAGACGGCCGCCTCGACCCGGGACCCCGGCTCCAGCCTCGCAGAGTTCGAGCCTCGCGGAGGCAGCGGCAGCAAGGTAAAGGGGTGCAGGGCGGGCGGCTCCGAGGCTGCGGTTCCCGGTGAAACTCGGGCCCCGCGGGGCGGCAGCCTTCCCGCAGGGCCGGGCGCGGCTCCGTCCTCGGCCGCGGTGCCCTCTCCCCCGGCTTTGACGGACGCCCGCGGACCGTCCTGGCCGGGGCGGCGCCGGGAGGAGGACCGAGCCCGGTCCTGGGGGTCCCGCTTAGCCGAGTTGTGAGGAGGACGCTCCCTGAACCGCGGCGTCGGTTCCCGGGGCACGTCTGTCGAGCCGTCTGGGGCGAGGGACCGCCGTGAACTTGACCGAGGCGCTTGAATCCATTCCCTACCAGACAGCGGGTGCGGAGGACGCCCCCGCCCCCCGCATTTTCTGGCGCGACCCTGAACGTTCAGTCAGTGTGAACTTTGTTCTCTGGATCTCCCGGTGGAAGGGAAGGGCGGCCAGCCTGCGAAGCCGGGGTACTGGATCCTGCCGCCCAGTTGTGTTTGGGCTTTGCGCAAGCCTGCAGTTGCAGTTTTCCATTTTCTTTGGACTGTTTAAAATGTAATCTGGAATATCAGCTTTGCTTCATTGCACATGTATTTGAGGTCCCCGTTTATTGGCATACATGTTGTTCTTAAAGTCTGTGTAATTAGAAAATAACTATCAGAAAAGCAGTTTTTGAAGCGTTCAGCAGAACGAAGTTAATTTATCAACCAGTCTTACTGGGACATTTGGTAACTTTTAAAAATTGCGTGTCTTCTCCAGCGCCTGTTGCCTTGGCTGTGTTTTGCCGGAGTTTCTGGGCTTCGTCTTTGTTAAGGTTTTCTAAAGGAAAGGTGTTTTTCCTTTTTTAAAAAAGGAGAAAACGTTCATGAAGACAGACTGCAGACGCTTTCTGATTCTCTGATTTGAAATTTTAGAGCTGGAATTCATGCTTTTGTTTATTTAGGGGGAATATTCCTGTATGCACGGCTGTATAGATTGTTGAGGCTCATCAGTCTCTTTGCTGCTGTGTCATTTGTAGAACTGTCTTGATTTTCTTGCTTACTGCTAGATCTTCCAGTTAGAGGATTAGAAATTGATTCATTTTCTCTCTTAAATTTCCAGCAGTCATCATGCCTTTTCTACATGAAAGTGAAAAGTCTTTTTCAGTGTTGCATAACGTAGATGCAACACTCTCCCTCTCTCATACGTGCTCTGAAAATTCAGGTTCACTCTGTTCATCACATTTGGGAGTCCTACAGTCGTTGAAGAACCCTGTGATAGTTTTGAATGACTTACCTAAGCTGCACTTAATACCATTGTAATGCTTGTGGGTTAAGCTACCTAACTGACTTTTTCTTTTTTTTAAAATGTTACACAGGTGAAGTTCAATAGCAAAGCTTTAACTGCTTTCAATTTTTTGACCCAGATCTGTTATTGGTTATCTTGCATTAAGTAAGTTTTTAGTTAACACTAGTAGCTTTTCAAGAAGTCTTGTGCCTTATTGGCCTACTGGGGGCAGTTGTGGATGTCCTAAATTCACCCAGGTGTCTTGTAAGCATCTCCAGTGCAGCAGTTTGCTCTCTGCTACCCACATTGTCAAGAGGACCGCTGAGTTTCTAAGAGTCTTGTCAGACCATTGTCTTGGGGACCCAGAAACATACATTCATCATTACAGTGCTTAATCCAGTGGCATGCATATAATAGGTGCTAAATAAATGTTGAGTTTGATTTTTGTTGTTAACGGAATGATGAAACTTTTTCAGCCACTGGAATAGGATTCCATAAAACGTCCGGTGCAGGATTTAAGGTTAGTTTTTCAAGAGGAGGAGCCAAATTATAAATAACACCATAGCAACAGAATTAATGGTCCTATGCTTGTTATTCATGAACTCAAGCATGTTGATGCCACATCTCAGTTACAGATGTTTGTAATTAGGCCTGTCCAGTGAGCCACCAGGGAAGCCCAAATCAAGTGATGGTGGTGGTTTAGTTGCCAGGTCGCACCCTGTCAAGTGATAGGCAGAGGTAAATATCAGTGTATTTTTAATTCACTATTTTTCTCTTTAAGGGAATGAATCTTCTGAAATTAAGATACTCAGTATGTTCTGGAAATTTAAAAACCCATGTTTAGAGACAATAAGCTTTCAGCAATATAGCAAAGTCAAATTATTACCCAATGAATTCAAATTCCCTTATATAAACATACGAAGATCCCATTTTAGCTCATTAAAAAATAAACTTCTTATTAAAATATAGTAAGTCAGCTTATTGAGTGAATTCCAGTCAGAAGTGCACAGGGGAAGTTTTTGTATTTCTATACCATGTAGTAAACAGCAGTTCATCAGAATGCTTGGGAGATTGATAATCAGTTGCATTTTCAGATTAATTAAGCAGTGCATCCCCTGCGCCTGTAGTGTATCCCATGTGTGTTCCATGAAGCAATTTGAGGACCGTTAGTAAGTATTAAATGAATAAAGTTTCTGTGGTCAAGTTAGTTTGGGAAATACTGGCTCAGGCTAAATTTGTCAGATTTCTTTAATACAGGATTTGTCAGAAAACTTAATTTCCTAAAATGCATTGTGAACCTCCAAGCCGTGTTTACAATGTGCAACACTTCCCAAACGTGTTGATTATGGAGCCCATTTATTGAGGTATATCTGAGGCAGGCCACATGTTAAGTCATGATTCCTAACACGAGATAACCAGTATTCAAAGTGCAAGAAACATACTGGACAGTACAACTCAATAAGTATAATTTGCTTCTTAATGATTCCAAAGGTACTTCAGGATCTCGTAATATAGGAGGTTGGCTCATCTTTATGAACTTATTTAAGTATTACTAAAAATACGCTGGCTGTTTATTCATCTCAGGAGTTATAGTCTCTGTGGTTACAGATAATGAAAGCAGTATTCAGTTTGAACACTTAGAGTTTTGTTTTGTTTTGAATCAGGGTGCACTTTAACTGTAACATTTAATATATTCTTGTCAGTCTTTAGATTTACTCCGTTTTCCTTCTCCTTGGCTAGGACTCTGAGTCTCCCTTGAAAGATCTGAGTGTGGGGGCGGGAGTGTCCAAGGAGACCTTCTGTTCTCCCGCTCCCTTTCTGGAGACCCGAAGGGAACAACTAAAGGTGGGTCCACCCCTCTCCCTGTGTCACTCATCAGCCCTGTGAAGGGGCAGCCCTTTTGTTTTGTTCTGCTGTGTCCACCCTCCCAGACAGTAGGCCTTCCACAGACATTGGTTGAATTGGAGAATTGTGTGAACTAGGCTGTTAGAAGTGGAAAATCCAGCCAGTCCTAGTAAAGAAGAAATAGAAGCTAGTTTTAACTAGAGTGAAGGCTGTAGAATTTAGACTTGAGTTTTTGGAAGTGTCTGGTATTCCTCTTTTAGCGCTTTTATACCCAGGAAATAATCCATCTTCGCTCTGGTGAGCCCAGATTTCCCCGTGAAGACTTAAGGATTAGCGTGGCCGGGTGAGCAGTACACAGAGGTGACCGGTAACAGTGCGGCCAACACTGACCTCTAACCAGGGATTACTGCCGTCAGCTCTCAGGCTGACTCGCCATTTGTCCTTCTCTAGTATTTGCTGTGTCATTTTCTTTCCTTCCACCTAGTTTTCTCTTGTCTTTCAACCACCTTCCCCTTCTTCCCAGTCTATTCTCCCTCCTTTTCCCCCCCAGCCCACCATGCTCCATAAAATTGGTGACACGAATCACCCTAGGCCGTCAAAATTTGCTGGTTTCTTAGTGTTTCCTAGCTCTGGAGTAAAATTTGTTGTCTGTTGTTAATATACAGAGTGGATTAATCCAACTCTTATATTTCCCTAAAAGAAAGTGAAGTTTTCTTTTTGTGAGACCTGAGTGACCACTCTCCCCGCTTCCCTCCCCTCCCCCAGTAGGGTCATTGACCCTTGAATTATAGATTATATAAATTACTGAAAGTTTCCCTGTAAAAGTGTAGTTGAGAAAAAGGGACCCAACTTTCTGTTCCTGAAGTAAGTGACTAGAATGTTATCTTGAGCTCATGGGCTCTGAGTTCTTTAATCCTTGTGTTCTTATGCCTTTTGGTGTATAGACTCTCATTATCTTGCTAAGCCTAGCTATAAAGATAACTGCTTTTAAAATTTTCTTGAATGCCTATTATATACATAAAATACTTTGTATTATACACTTTTTTTTTTTTAGTGCTTAATGTCATTACCACCATGACTGTAAAAGAGTGATGTGATGAAGGTCACAGCTCTGTCAGCTCAGATCCACCCTCAGCTGGCCTTGACCTTCTCCTTGCTGAAGTGAGTGTTCGGCCCCTTCTGGCACAAACGTTCCCTGTCAAGTATCTTGTGATGCTGGTGACCCCTTGGACTGCTTGCCTGTTTGGATTGGGTTCTTCCGTAGGGGATGGTTCGGGATGTGAGGCCATGGGGTGAGGCAGTCATCTCAGAATTACCTAAAATGCCTTAAAGGACAGAATATTTTTAAAAATTAAAAAGAAATCGGAGAACAGAGGGAGAAGGTGACTGGCACATGGGTAAGCCTTTGGGTGTGTCCACTGTTGGTGGCTCCTGCCTGGTTTCTCCGCGCACAGGGGTTGGTGGTAGGCGGCCTTGGACTCTGAGGTCTGGGAGTGCACGCTCTTCATCCTAGTTGCATCTGGCTTTCCTCGATGCCTCCTGTACTGTAGGCACGTTGCTGGATGCCTTGTGGACCTTATCTCTCTTCAGCCCTGTGCGGTGGCTGGTGTCATTTCCCTTCTGCAGATAAGGNAGGAGGTTGGCTCATCTTTATGAACTTATTTAAGTATTACTAAAAATACGCTGGCTGTTTATTCATCTCAGGAGTTATAGTCTCTGTGGTTACAGATAATGAAAGCAGTATTCAGTTTGAACACTTAGAGTTTTGTTTTGTTTTGAATCAGGGTGCACTTTAACTGTAACATTTAATATTTTCTTGTCAGTCTTTAGATTTACTCCGTTTTCCTTCTCCTTGGCTAGGACTCTGAGTCTCCCTTGAAAGATCTGAGTGTGGGGGCGGGAGTGTCCAAGGAGACCTTCTGTTCTCCCGCTCCCTTTCTGGAGACCCGAAGGGAACAACTAAAGGTGGGTCCACCCCTCTCCCTGTGTCACTCATCAGCCCTGTGAAGGGGCAGCCCTTTTGTTTTGTTCTGCTGTGTCCACCCTCCCAGACAGTAGGCCTTCCACAGACATTGGTTGAATTGGAGAATTGTGTGAACTAGGCTGTTAGAAGTGGAAAATCCAGCCAGTCCTAGTAAAGGAGAAATAGAAGCTAGTTTTAACTAGAGTGAAGGCTGTAGAATTTAGACTTGAGTTTTTGGAAGTGTCTGGTATTCCTCTTTTAGCGCTTTTATACCCAGGAAATAATCCATCTTCGCTCTGGTGAGCCCAGATTTCCCCGTGAAGACTTAAGGATTAGCGTGGCCGGGTGAGCAGTACACAGAGGTGACCGGTAACAGTGCGGCCAACACTGACCTCTAACCAGGGATTACTGCCGTCAGCTCTCAGGCTGACTCGCCATTTGTCCTTCTCTAGTATTTGCTGTGTCATTTTCTTTCCTTCCACCTAGTTTTCTCTTGTCTTTCAACCACCTTCCCCTTCTTCCCAGTCTATTCTCCCTCCTTTTCCCCCCCAGCCCACCATGCTCCATAAAATTGGTGACACGAATCACCCTAGGCCGTCAAAATTTGCTGGTTTCTTAGTGTTTCCTAGCTCTGGAGTAAAATTTGTTGTCTGTTGTTAATATACAGAGTGGATTAATCCAACTCTTATATTTCCCTAAAAGAAAGTGAAGTTTTCTTTTTGTGAGACCTGAGTGACCACTCTCCCCGCTTCCCTCCCCTCCCCCAGTAGGGTCATTGACCCTTGAATTATAGATTATATAAATTACTGAAAGTTTCCCTGTAAAAGTGTAGTTGAGAAAAAGGGACCCAACTTTCTGTTCCTGAAGTAAGTGACTAGAATGTTATCTTGAGCTCATGGGCTCTGAGTTCTTTAATCCTTGTGTTCTTATGCCTTTTGGTGTATAGACTCTCATTATCTTGCTAAGCCTAGCTATAAAGATAACTGCTTTTAAAATTTTCTTGAATGCCTATTATATACATAAAATACTTTGTATTATACACTTTTTTTTTTTTAGTGCTTAATGTCATTACCACCATGACTGTAAAAGAGTGATGTGATGAAGGTCACAGCTCTGTCAGCTCAGATCCACCCTCAGCTGGCCTTGACCTTCTCCTTGCTGAAGTGAGTGTTCGGCCCCTTCTGGCACAAACGTTCCCTGTCAAGTATCTTGTGATGCTGGTGACCCCTTGGACTGCTTGCCTGTTTGGATTGGGTTCTTCCGTAGGGGATGGTTCGGGATGTGAGGCCATGGGGTGAGGCAGTCATCTCAGAATTACCTAAAATGCCTTAAAGGACAGAATATTTTTAAAAATTAAAAAGAAATCGGAGAACAGAGGGAGAAGGTGACTGGCACATGGGTAAGCCTTTGGGTGTGTCCACTGTTGGTGGCTCCTGCCTGGTTTCTCCGCGCACAGGGGTTGGTGGTAGGCGGCCTTGGACTCTGAGGTCTGGGAGTGCACGCTCTTCATCCTAGTTGCATCTGGCTTTCCTCGATGCCTCCTGTACTGTAGGCACGTTGCTGGATGCCTTGTGGACCTTATCTCTCTTCAGCCCTGTGCGGTGGCTGGTGTCATTTCCCTTCTGCAGATAAGGTGCCAGAGGTTAGAAACTCACCCAGGGCCAGACAGTTAAGCAGGGATGCAAATCCATTGTTCCTGGTGCTTATCTTCTGGCTGGTTGCTCTGATAACCAACCACCTGTCCCAGTGTCATATCCACCATTTTCTGGCCTCCCACTTGGCTTTGAGCATCATGGGACCACCTGGGCTTTAAGCAGGCATCCTGAATCTGTTATTAAAATTTCAAGTCTTGATTTACTGGGGAGATTGGTTCCAGCCCTAGCTTAGGTTCTCGTGTCTGCGGAAGTTGCAGCTGTATTTGGTCCTGTCCCAGGTAATGCCTCCAATCAGGCATTCTGTGAGGCCCTCTAATCTCCCCTCTTAACTCCTATAATCAGTCGGCAGGCATCCCTCGGGGCTGCTTTCTCCTCCCTTTCCTGCTCAGTCTGCAGGTAGCCTTCCTTAGCTAGGACCTCCGTAGGAGCCAGCCGGGAGGGCAACCCCTCACCTCTTCTTCTGCCCCCAGTTCCACATGTACACATCCTGCCTTGAGCCCTCGGTTGTACTTGCACTCTCCTCTACTCTTGGGACCTCCCCTATAGCTCTCGTGGGCTCAGATTTCTCTCCCAAGGCTGCTGCTTGATGATAGGCCTCTGGAGGGCAAGGGCTATGTACTGGTTTCAGCACAGTTTCCAGAGCGTTTGGCACACTGAGTAGGTGTTTGGATAAATACACCCATCTCTAAGGCTGAAAGCACTTTTATTTCTATTCCATGGATCTATCTCACCTGTTTAAATTTAACAGATATTATTGGGGTGTGTTATGCTTTAACAAAAAGCCAAAATACCCTGAAGCCAGTGATTAACCCGCAGGGTGATGAGTAGAGCTTTTGCCTCTCATTTTGCCCATGTCAGGGTTGAGCAAGCGTGCCTGGGTCCTGTCCCTCTGCTCTGCTTTTGTTCTGCTCTATAAGATGAGTGCTGGAGTATCTTGTGAGAGAGCTGTTTTGACAAGTCTTGTGCTGGAGTTCCTTTGCTACAGGCTTCATCTGTGTAGATGGGAAGGCAAGCTCAGCTTTCCCCATACTTTCTGGATGGGCTCAAAGAACACCAGGACTTCCCTGGTGGCTAAGACATAGGGAGTCTGCCCGCAATGCAGGAGACGCGGGTTCAGTCTCTGGGTCGGGAAGATCCCTGGAGAAGGGCATGGCAACCCACTCCAGCACTCTTGCCTGGAGAACCCCCATGGACAGAGTGAGGATGGTCAGCTTTTATTCCGTGTGGGTTGAAAATTCACCTTCGATTAAGATCGTGCTCATTGCCTGTCGACGCGCATCTCCCTTTCATGTCCTGCTCGTCAGCACAGCGCTGCTCCGCTCCAGCCTTGGCCTTTGCTCCTGGGACGAGCAAAGGGCTGGAGGCCCATGGACAGTTTCCACGTGGTCTTCACACGTTTGAGGTTTACAGCAGCTCCCAACTGAGATGTGTTGGAAAGAAAAGAAGTGGAGGAGCCACAGGTGTTTGTTTTTAAAGCCAGCACCATGAGGTACCAGCTGTGTGATATTTAGCAAGTTCTGACCCACATTTTCTCAAGCATAAAATGAGACTAGAATACCTGGATTTTGGTGAAGATCATTTAAAATAGTCTGTGTGCATATGTTTTGTTAATTCCAAAGCACCAGTACATGTAAGGATTGATCTTTTTCTTTCAGTTAACTTTCTCAAGGACAAACTTTGCTTAAATATATTTGCTTATATATATATATATATTTTTTGACTGTGCTGCACAGTGTGGGAGATCTTAGTTCCCCGACCAGGGGTTGAACTCAAGCCGCCTATGTTGGCAGTGTGGACTGGACTGCCAGGGAAACCCTCTATCTGCTTATTTTTTAAAGCAAATCTCTTCCTTTTAAAAATATATTTTCATCTTTCCCCTAATATTGTATTAGTTTGAAAAATTTCAAACGTATAGCAAAGTTGAAAGAATTCTCAAATGTGTACCCACCACCAAGATTCTATAGGTAACATTTGCCTTTGTTTGCTTTATCATTTCTCTATCCACCCAGAAATATGTTTTATTTTTGGAGCCATTTCCAAGTAAGTTGCATACATCAATATACTTAACTACTAAACACGTCACTATGCATATCACCTAGAATTCAAAATTTGTCTCTCTCTTTTTTTTTTTTTTTGACAAATGTGTATACCTGTGTAACGCAGAATCTATCAGGATACAGAATATTACTGTCACCCCAGAAAGTTCTCTGTGCATCTTCTCCATTCCTAACCATACCCATCAACAACCACAGTTCTTATATTTTTTCCATTATAAATTGTTTTTGCCTATTCTAGGCTTTGTAGAGGTAGAATCTTGAATGTATTCTTTTGCCTGTTCTAGGCTTAGTAGAGGTAGAACCCTGAATGTATTCTTTTGTCGAGGGTTCAGCAGAGTAGTTTTGAGATTCATCT
>SJYW01025300.1:1321758-1334790 GCA_006410735.1 Raphicerus campestris
TTTTTTTTTTTTTGACAAATGTGTATGCCTGTGTAACGCAGAATCTGTCAGGATACAGAATATTACTGTCACCCCAGAAAGTTCTCTGTGCATCTTCTCCATTCCTAACCATACCCATCAACAACCACAGTTCTTATATTTTTTCCATTATAAATTGTTTTTGCCTATTCTAGGCTTTGTAGAGGTAGAATCTTGAATGTATTCTTTTGCCTGTTCTAGGCTTAGTAGAGGTAGAACCCTGAATGTATTCTTTTGTCGAGGGTTCAGCAGAGTAGTTTTGAGATTCATCTATGCCACATGAGTCAGTAGGTGGCTCTTTCTTGCTGAGTCGTATTCTGTTGTGTGACTGGATCACAGTTCACTTATTCTCTTGTCAATGGATGCTAGGCCTGCATTTCATTTTTGGCTATTAAGAGTACAGCTGCTATGAATATTTTGGTATAANGAAATGGATACATGTGTGTGGCTGAGTCCCTTTGCTGTTCACCTGGAACTATCACAACATTGTTAATTGGCTACACCCTAATACAAAAGAAAAAGTTTAAAGTTCAGGGAAAACAAGTGAAAAAATGAATGGCTTATAGCTACAGGTGTCAACATAGATCAGTCTCAAAACAATGATGAAAGAAAACTTAGAGAAGAATTTGTAAAGTGTGACCCTTTTAAAGATTAATAGCTAAGCAGTATATTATGTAGGAATGTATGTGATATGCACATGCATATAGATATTAAGACTATAAAGAAAACCCAGAGAAATAATTACTGTAAAATTCAGTTAGGCAGAGGAAGTTTATTTTACGGACTGAAATGATTGGCAGGTTGATTTGAGTACCTCCTACAGAAGATCTGGAGCCAAGCAGGAGGCCCTGCCCTCAGGACAGAAGTAGTCTTCCCTGGAAAGGTGGGGCCTCTGGCCTGGAAGTGAGGGTGGCGCCTGAGGGGTGGAGTGCGTTTTCAGGGCACAGACTGGATCTTGGTCTGGGCCCATCGTCGGTGCAGAGGGTGGATGGCGGGAGGCGCAGGGCCTGCGCTAAAGTTGGCTGTTGACAGTGAGGAGTTGACGGGGGCGGGAGGGGAGGCTTGAAAGCCAGGTTGAGGCGTTCGGAGTCCATCCTCTGAACCTCAGCATTTTCATTTTCAACACTGTGGTTGCAGGATGAATATAGTCTATGAAGTTTTAGGAGGAAGATGCACTGGGTGGCGTGAGGAGAAGCTGGAGGTGGGGCGAGACTCGGGGCTGTGGTGCTGGGCCAGGCACGAGGTGTGGCCGGGTGCTCCTACGCAGCGCGTGGTCGGGGACTGGAGGGAGGGAGGGAAGGCCCGCCGACCGGCTGGGGAGTGGAGCGGGCTCAGGGGGTGGGGGCCGAGGGGTGACGGGCGGGTCTGCGGCTCAGGACTGATAGCCTGCCTCCGTTTGTGTTGTGCTGTCCAGGTGACTGGCTGCTCTTTTTTAAAAAATTGAAGTATAGTAGGTTTGCACTGTGTGTTGGTTTGCACTTTGTGTTGCTTTCCACTGCATTGGTTTCTGGGGTACAGCAGAGTGAATACGTTTATATATATCCTTTTTCATTGTAGTTTATTACAAGTTAGTGGATCTAGTTCCCTGTGCTGTAGGACCTTGCTGTTTATTTTGTATGTAGTAGTTTGTTTCTGCTAATCCCAAACTCCTGAGTTATCCCTCCCCTCTTTCCTCTTGGGTAACAAGAGGTTTGTTCTCTTGGACCGTGAGTCTCAGAATTGTGTCTCTCCACGGAAATCTTCATTAAAAGGGGAAATATTTATTTGATCTCAAGAGAAATCAGATTATACTGAGTGCAGTTTTTATCCATTATCTCATTTGATGTTCTCCAAACTCCTGTGAAGTAGAAAGGATAGCGTTTCTTTTCCCTGTTGAAGACCTAAAAGAAGCAGAACTTTAGAGATCAAATGACTTGCCCAAGATTGTGGTAACTTCTTTCAGCAACAGGTTCACTATCATAGCATAGGGTAGGAGCCAGAGGAAAGAGAGGTTGGGGAGTTTTTTAGAAAAGCCTTTTTTGTCTCTTGGTTCTGGATTTATTTCATAAATGTTTACATATATATTACCATATGTAAAATAGATAGCTAATAGGAAGTTACTCTATAACACAGGGAGCTCAACCCATGCTCTGTGACAGCATGGAGGGGTGGGAGGGAGGTTCAAGAGGGAGAGGACCTATGTATGCTTACGGCTGCTTGACATTGCTGTATGGCAGAAACCAACACAATATTGTAAAGCAATTACCCTCCAATTAAAAATGAAATAGAAAACAAACCCCACAAACCAAAACAAAAAAAGTAAGCTTTTATTTTTCTCATTACAAAAGCAATATTCTTTTTAGGAAACTTGAAAAAGGACATGGATCACTTAAATTGCATAATCAGGAGATAGTGAAGTCGCTCAGTCGTGTCCAACCCTTTGCGGCCCAGTGGACTGTATGTAGCCTACCAGGCTCCTCTGTCCATGGGATTCTCCNGAGACTCGGGGCTGTGGTGCTGGGCCAGGCACGAGGTGTGGCCGGGTGCTCCTACGCAGCCCGTGGTCGGGGAGGGGAGGGAGGGAGGGAAGGCCCGCCGACCGGCTGGGGAGTGGAGCAGGCTCAGGGGGTGGGGGCCGAGGGGTGACGGGCGGGTCTGCGGCTCAGGACTGATAGCCTGCCTCCGTTTGTGTTGTGCTGTCCAGGTGACTGGCTGCTCTTTTTTAAAAAATTGAAGTATAGTAGGTTTGCACTGTGTGTTGGTTTGCACTTTGTGTTGCTTTCCACTGCATTGGTTTCTGGGGTACAGCAGAGTGAATACGTTTATATATATCCTTTTTCATTGTAGTTTATTACAAGTTAGTGGATCTAGTTCCCTGTGCTGTAGGACCTTGCTGTTTATTTTGTATGTAGTAGTTTGTTTCTGCTAATCCCAAACTCCTGAGTTATCCCTCCCCTCTTTCCTCTTGGGTAACAAGAGGTTTGTTCTCTTGGACCGTGAGTCTCAGAATTGTCTCTCTCCACGGAAATCTTCATTAAAAGGGGAAATATTTATTTGATCTCAAGAGAAATCAGATTATACTGAGTGCAGTTTTTATCCATTATCTCATTTGATGTTCTCCAAACTCCTGTGAAGTAGAAAGGATAGCGTTTCTTTTCCCTGTTGAAGACCTAAAAGAAGCAGAACTTTAGAGATCAAATGACTTGCCCAAGATTGTGGTAACTTCTTTCAGCAACAGGTTCACTATCATAGCATAGGGTAGGAGCCAGAGGAAAGAGAGGTTGGGGAGTTTTTTAGAAAAGCCTTTTTTGTCTCTTGGTTCTGGATTTATTTCATAAATGTTTACATATATATTACCATATGTAAAATAGATAGCTAATAGGAAGTTACTCTATAACACAGGGAGCTCAACCCATGCTCTGTGACAGCATGGAGGGGTGGGAGGGAGGTTCGAGAGGGAGAGGACCTATGTATGCTTACGGCTGCTTGACATTGCTGTATGGCAGAAACCAACACAATATTGTAAAGCAATTACCCTCCAATTAAAAATGAAATAGAAAACAAACCCCACAAACCAAAACAAAAAAAGTAAGCTTTTATTTTTCTCATTACAAAAGCAATATTCTTTTTAGGAAACTTGAAAAAGGACATGGATCACTTAAATTGCATAATCAGGAGATAGTGAAGTCGCTCAGTCGTGTCCAACCCTTTGCGGCCCAGTGGACTGTATGTAGCCTACCAGGCTCCTCTGTCCATGGGATTCTCCAGGCAAGAATACTGGAGTGGGTTGCCATTTCCTTCTCCAGGGGAATCTTCCCGACCCAGGGATCGAACCCACGTCTCCTGCATTGCAGGCAGACGCTTTAACCTCTGAGCTACCAGGGAAGCCCAGCTACGCGTAAAATGGTGGTATGTTTCCTTGTGTTCATGTAGGTTACTTTAAATAACTAATTAAAGATATTTCTTTATAATTTGATTCTTTATTTGTTCTTCATTAGTTCCAGGAAACATTTAGCTGTTACTCTTTGAACTGTCACTCTTCCATTTCCTCACTCCCTTCTGCAGCTTGCTCCCACCATGGGAGTTAGGCACATCTTTGTGCTGTATTTCTTTACTACTTGCACTTCCCCACCTCTGTGCTGTCATCTGTAAGGTTTTTGAACTCTTAGCTCACTGATTCGTTCCTCAGGGTCTACTCAGCTATCTAGCCCATTGAGTTTTTAAATGGGGGCAATTTCTGTGTTCAAGATCTATGGTGTGTGCTTTTTATAACTGCTGATTCATGGTTTTCTTTCTTTTTTGGTTAGAGCATACTCTGTTATCTTTTTGAGTTATATTAATTACATATGCTTTAAAGTCCTATTCTGAATGCTGCTTATTTAAACATTTTTTGAGGTATAAATGCAGTTAGCAAAGTATATGGAATATTAAAGAGTATGGCTTGATTGAATTGTACCCATATATGCTACATGTAATGACCACCCAGACCAGGAGAGAATATTCCAGCACTCCAGAGGACTGCCTTGTAGCTGTTGACTATTATTTAGTATTTCTAACATTTCATTGACAATATTTCAAAAATTCTTGAAGGAATTTTGCAGTGAACAAAAGTTTGTATACCCCCAACTCTTGTATTTTATGGTAGCATTTTACTCTACTTGCATATCATATATGTTCTTTACTGTACTTTATCATATATGCTCAGCCATCTGTTTCCATGGGTTCTACCTCTGGGGATTCAACCAATGACGGTGTGAGAGGGGGTGATGGGGGGAAATCCAGAAAGTTCCAAAAAGCAAAACTTGAATTTGCCTTGTGGCAATGACTTACATAGCCTTTACATTGTGTTTCCAGCAATTTATGTAACATTTACATAGTATTAGATAGTATAAGTAATCAAGAAACCATTCAAAGTACAAGCATACAGAAGGCTGTACTTTGGTTATGTGCAACTTCGGTGCCTCTCATTAAGGGACTTTGCACCCATGGACTTGGTGTCTGAGAGAGTCTTAAAAGCAGTGCCCCGCAGAAACCAGGAGGCAACTGTGTGTCAGTCTTTTGTCGTCTCTACCTCCTTTTCCTTTGATGCATTTTAAAGTGATTGCAGACATCTGTACTTTGCCTATGGAGGAGGAAATGGCACCCCACTCTAGTATTCTTGCCTGGGGAATCTCGGGGACAGAGGAGACTGGTGGGCTGCCATCTGTGGAGCCGCACAGAGTTGGACACCACTGAAGTGACTTAGCAGCAGCAGCAGCAGCAGACTTTGCCTAAAATATTGCAGCGTGTATATCATTAATTAGAGTTCAGTATTTAGATTTTTCTTTTGAGATAAAATTTATGTGCAATCAAATGCATAAACATTTATTGTGCATTTGCTGAGTTTTGACAGATGCATACATTTATCTGTGTAAGTCAAACCTCTGTCAAGGTTAGAATATTGTCTTTCCAGAAAGTTCACTCTTGATCCTTCCCAGGCTTTTTTCCTGCCATCCCTGCAGCCACCTTTTCATTTTTTTCCCCACCATAGGTGAGCTTGGTCTGTTTGAGAATTTCACAATAAGTGGAATTATGTAGTATACACTCTTTTATATTTCTTTGACTCAGCATTATGCTTTTGCGATTCCTCTGTCTCATGTGTGAGTGAGTCATAGTACTGTGACTATTAACTTTTTGGTTTCTCTTTTTTGGTTATGCTGGGTCTTGGTTGCTGTGCCCGTGCTTTCCCAAGTTGCTGGGAGCCAGGGCTCCTCTTCGCTGTGGTGTGTGGGCTTCTCATTGAGGAGCCTTCTCTTGTTGCAAGCGCAGGCTCTAGGCGCGTGGGCTCAGCATTTGTGGCACATGGGCATAGTTGCCCTGAGGCATGTGCAGTCTTGCTGGGTCAGGGATGGAACCCGTGTGCCCTGCCTTGGCAAGCAGATTCTTACCTATTGCACATCAGGGAAGTCCCATGGCTGTTAACTTTTAAAGGCTCATGATCGACATTGTTAAATTGCCCTCCGGGAAGACGTGATCATATTTTAATATCACAGGAGCATATGATAGTACTTCTTAGGCTTTCAACAATCCGATTGTGGGAGAGTGATATTTTATATTGGTATTTCAGTTATAATTTATTTCATTTATGGTTACCTTTTTCTTTTCCAAGTGTGTTTTGAACACTTGAACTTTGCCTTCACTGAGTTTATTTCTGTTGCCTACTCTGGGTTTTAGAATTTAAAAATATTTTATAAGAGCTTTCTAATGTGTTTGGGAATTAAGTTTTGATCGCTCATGCTTATTGCATGTCTTTTTCTCTAGTCTTTTTCTCTTTACTGAATATTTTATTTTTAAAATTGTAAATATTTCATATTTTTGTGAAATCAAATTTATACTCTTCCTTTTATGTTTTTTCCTATTTTCTTTATACAACATCCTATCTTATTACAGAGGCAGTATATAGAGTATGGAAAATTAGCTAGTGCCTCCACAGCTAGAGATCACTTATTATAACATGTTAGTACATGTCCTTCCAGATTCTTTATCTCCCCCTCCCTGTCCTCCTCCCTCTCTCCCTCCCCTGTTTCCCTGTCCTCCCCCAATCTATCTGTGTTTATAATTACATTTTCCCACTGAAATTAGATTACACAGTACATAATGGTATTTTAAAAAATTGTGAAGTATACATTACATTTACCAATTTAATCACTTTTAAGTGTACAATTGAGTGGCATTAAGTACATTCACATTTTTCTATAGTCTCCACCACTGTCAACCTCTAGAACCCTTTCATCTTCCAAAGCTAAAACTTCAGACGTTAAACTCCTCGTTTCCTCCTCCCCAGCCTCTGGCAACCGCCATTCCCTTTGGACTACCCTAGGTCCCTCATGGAAGTGGAACCATAGAGTACTTATACTTTGTCACTGGCTGATTTCACATAGTACAGTGTCTTCAGAGTTCATCCATGTTGTAACATGTATCGGACTTTCAATTCTAGGTCTGAATAATATCCCACTGTATGCACACACCACAGTTAGTTTATCTGTTCATCCATTGGTGAACACTTGGATTGCTTCCGCCTCTGGGTTATTGTGAATAATGCAGCATACAAACATGAGTATACATATCTGTGAATTCCTGCTTTCAGTTCTTTTGGGGAGTGAACTTGATGGATCATACAGTAATTCTGTTTCTAATTTTTTGAGGAACCACCATAAGTACATACTGTTTGGCAATAGACTTTTTGCAGCCAGTAATCTTCACATTTCCATTTCAGTAATTTGTTTTATCTAATAGCTATATCATACCATACCAATATCCCTGGTGATCCTAGAAATGTCTCCCGCATTGCATCTGCTTGTCATGACCCTTACCTTGCTTTTAAACTAGCCTGCCCACCCCCACCTTTTATATTACACTGAGTTGTTGAAGAGACCTGACCACTTACTTGGTCCCAACTTCTGGATTCATCTTACTGGTTCCTTGTAGTGTCATTTATCTTTTCCCCTCTATCTGCTGATTTCCTATAAACTAGAAATCACATCCCGCATGGATTAAAGTTAGATGTTTTGGGTTAGGCTGTATCATTGGTGAGTCACAAATCACATCAGAAAATACATGATGTCTGATTGGCCCACCATTACAGATGCTCAGATTGACTACTGGGTTAGGGTGATGACCATCTGATTACTCCACTAGAACTTTTAGATTTTCATCATATGACTAGAAGGTGACCTTGTGGCCCTTGGCATAATATAAATGTGTGTGTGTGTGTTTAAAGTGTATCTGTCTATTTATTTAGCTGTGCCCCAGGGCATTTGTGACCTTAGTTCCCTAACCAGGGATCAGCCTGCACCCTCTTCGGTGAATTGTGGAGTCTTAACTACTGGACCCCCAGGGAAGTCCTACAAACGTTTAATTCACCATAAACTGTTTACCTAAGCTTTCTCTTCCTCCCTCCCTCCCTTCCTTTATAGCACCACTTGATAATCCTTATCTAAAGTAGCAGTTCTCCCTAGCATTAGGAAATGAGGCTTCCTCATTCATTTCACTTTTCTCCATGCAGTAGTTAGTGTTCTTCTGCAAAGCGGAAGTTTCTTCAACAGTTAGGCCTGTCACTACTATAAGATACAGTTCCTATTGGAAAGGCAGTGTAAGTGCTTGATTTTTCCCTTTAGCAGTTTTAATAGTAAGGAGTTGGTGCCTCAAATGGTAATGAATGTGTTGGGTTTTAAAATATTACTTTTAGGGCTTCCCTGGTGGACATAACTCTCCAAAATAGTCATTATTCCAGCATCTTTTTATGTGGGTGATTCTTTTTATTCCCGATTGATTTATACTCTCACCTTTATCATATCTTTGCACTGTCTGTTTTTGATTATCCTTACTTGCCCTATTACAGCACTGACTTCATTTTTATAGCTTTATATGTTTTAATAGTGTCTGATAAGGTTAATCCTTTTTCTCATTATGCCCCATTAAAGAAAAATTCCTTAACTCTTCTCTATCCTTCTGTATCAATTTTAGAATGATTTTGTTCTCTCAAATTTGGGGGAGAGTTTGTTTGTATTGGAGTTAGTGAGTGCAAGTCACTCAGTCATGTCTGATTCTTTGCAACACCATGGATTATAGCCCACCAGGTTCCTCTGTCCATGGAGTTTTCCATGCAAGAATACTGGAATTGTTTGCCATTCCCTTCTCCAGGGGATCTTCCGAACCCAGGGATCGAACCCAGGTCTCCTGCAGTGTAGGCAGACTCTTTTACCGTCTGAACCAACAGGGAAGCCTGTATTGGAGTTAAATCCACTGTAATTTGGGAAGAATCGGTAGCTTTATAGGATTCTTCTATCATAAGTATGAATTTATTATTCATTTATCTTTAATATGGGTCTCATTCCTTTTTATTAATAAGATAATTCTGTTGTAGCCAGAATCTTCATTAAATCTACTATTTCAATTAGATGAAATATATTGATGTTACCTAATTTAGTAAACAATCTTGTAGTTTCTCAGTTGATTATCTTTTGTTGTGAAATATATGAATTTTAACTGTATAGTGTCTTGGGTTTTTGAGGTAATGTTCACATTATTAGCTGACTGGTTTTGGGTTTTCCTTTCTAAAAGTAATACTTCAATCTTGTTTTCTTATTGGCTTGGAGTTTCAGAACTTTGTTAAATAATAATGGTGTTCATGTGCATCTTTGTTTTATCCTGATGTTAATAGCAACATGTCTTGTTCTTCATCCGAGGTGTGATATTTGCTTTCGGTTTTAAGACATGCTTCAAGATATTTGTTCATAATATATTAATAACTACTTGCATTCTTTTTTCTTATGCATGCGTAGGAAAATTTAAGTTAAAAAATTGTTTTTTGCTGTGTTTTTTTTAATTGAAGTATAGTTGATTTAATCTTCCCTGGTGGCTCAGACAGTAAAGAATCTACCTGCAGTGCAGGAGACTGGATTTGATCCCTGGGTCAGGAGGCTCTCCTGGAGAAGGGAATGGCCACCCACTCCAGTATTCTTGCCTGGAGAATTCCATGGACAGAGGAGTCTGGTGGTCTACAGTCCAGTCCATGGGGTTGCAAAGAGTCAGACACAACTGAGCAACTAACACACCCACATACACTCACATAAACACACAGTTGATTTACAGTGTTTCAGGTGTACACCAAAGTGATTCAGTTTTATATATATATAGCCTTTCCAAATTTTTTTCCATTAGAGTATTATGGGATATTGCATATAGTTCCCTCTGCTATACAGTAAGTCCTCGTTGTTTATAATTTTATATATAGTAGTGTGTATCCATTGAATCAATTTTTAAATGTAAATTTTAAGCAGGTACTTTGTACAGTTTTTATATCCTGACTTTTACATTTAATAATAAGTTGCAACTGTAGTCAGTCCTTGGTTATCCTTTTTTTTTTTTTAAAGATCCGTGGTATCTGCCGGAGATTGATTCCAGGACCCCAGTGGATGCCAAAATCTGTGGATAATCTAGTCCCTTGTATAAAATAGTACAGTACAGTGGGCCCTATGTATCTGTGGGTTCTCTACATGTGGGTACAGAGAGCTAACTGTATTTTCCCATGTCATTAAAATTTATTCAAAACATAATTTACATGACAGTACTATATCTTAAGTTTTTGTGCATATCTGTGATCATTTTATTAGGGTTTATTTTTAGATGGAGAATCTATTATTTTTGAGTCTTGATTTAAAAACAATTCTGGTACAGCAAGTTTTAAGACCTTTTGGGCAGTCTATAATGAATCAAAATCTTTCATTCTGTTAGAATTTTATTACTTAGTGAGATGTTTAACTTTACTTGGAACTTCCCAAGCTTCGATTTTATGGAGGAGGAAATGGCATAGTGTACTCTGGTCTAGCGGTTTGATTGTATCAGAAGCAAAAAAGAAATCAAACGCTTGGAATTTCTGTTATCATTTGGGTATCAGAATTTGGATATTGTTAGTGGAGTTGCTTGATTATTGCAGAATGGTTCTATTTTAATTTTACTGTAATGTACAGATATCTCTCTCTCTCTTAATTTTTAAATTGAGGGATAATTGCTTTACAGATACTTGTGTCTTTATTCTCAGTTTGTAACTCATACGTTTGGACTTGGAGTTGGCATGCAGGGAACCTACAGTATTTATATAGTCATTCAATACATACTTGACTGGCTTTCTTTACTGCCCTAACATTTGTAGGTAAAAGCAGGAGGTTTTGTTTCTTTTTCTTCCCGAAGCACTGAAGTCACGTCTTTTTGTTATTCTAGCATTAAGAAATAGTCTTTAAAAGCCAGAGATTCCGCATGAAGTGCGCTGCAGTGAAGCCTTGCCTGGGATGAAGGTGGTGTGCATGAGGGCTGGTCAGCCTGGCAGTGAGTCGAGCAGTGTTATCAGAGGCTCAGAACACTCTTATGGGGACAACTGGTAGGTGACAGTGTGAGCCAACATACACTCATTTTTAATACTCAAAAAAATCAGTACTTCTCTGAGACTCTGATCTCTACAGTGAGATTAGTTTTCATAGGCTGATTTGGAAGTGTTTTAGAAGTCTTCTGGTCTCACTTCTCCCCAGTGTAGGAATTTCTGCCTCAGTTTTCCATCTCCATGAAGAACTCTGGTTTGGTGAGTTGGCATGATAGTCCCTGATTCTTTATTGGACCACGAAGTCTTGGATCATAACAAAGTCTTCCTTCATTCAGGCCACATTTACGTAGGGCTCCCTGTGCACCAGGGTCTGCAGTAGGCATTTGTAGGTAATGCGAGACGAGTGCTTGTAGCCCCTCTCTTTAGGGTACACATGCCAGGGAACTGGCTTGCCTCTGTTTGTGTCTTCCCAACCCTTGATTCTCCAGTGCTTGTCCAGAAATCTGAACATACCTCTTGCAGTGATACAGTCAAGAGGAGAGGGAACTGGCCTCAGACTTGGGCTTGCATTCTCATGTTGGTACTCAGCTGGGACAGGCTATCTCACTTGTCCATGAGCCACAGTTCCTCATACATGAAACAAGTGTTGGAGAGAAGGCATGGAAAGAAACTTGTCAGGCAACATAAACGTGACAGACTTTTCTGGTGTCTGTTTGCTTATGCATCAGAATTGCATTTTCTTTTTTTTTTTTTCAGAATTGCATTTTCTCACCAGTGGGTTAGGAGAGTAGGAAGCTCTGTTATAGTCCTTTTGGTGCTGCTGAATATACAGATAATGGAAAAATAAACAGGGGTGCCATGGTTTGCTGGCCTGTAAACCAAAAAAGAGTTTTCAGTGCCAAAACTTGTGTTTGTTTTGAGAGGCCAAGGATATTTACGCCTCAGATCCCAAATTAATCTCCCGGGTAATCACACAGTTTTGGTTTGGGGTCACTTGTTTATATGGCTAGCTTTGCTACAGTGTAAAAGCTTGCTTACTGTGCTTGGTTTCTGCTGGAGTAGAATCATGTAGGCTGGCTGGAGGGGGTCTGGTCAGGGCTTGAGGGCTTTGACCTTACTCTTCCAGTGGGCAGGCACTGGTCAGTTGCAGCAGCACTCCTGACACCTGGCTAGGCTCTAGAAAGCCCTGTGGGCCTGACACTCTTGCTGGGCCCCTGTTATTCCCCATCAGGTTGCTTTGGAGTCGGGGGTTTTTGATGGGTGTCCTGAGGGCTTTGCCCCCTCCCAGTGTTCTTAGACTTCTCCACCTCTCCAAGTTTCCAGAGAAGCAGGCCCCACCATGCAGATGCCTTGCAGGCAGAAGTTCAGAGGAGGTACAGAGGGGTCGTGCCATTCCCTGCCTCAGACCCTCTGTGGCTGCCTACTGCCCATTCCTCTCCATGACCTCAACACCCAGCCTCCTCTAGCTTCATCCCATGCCTTTACAGACCGAACGCTTCAAGCTCTTCCTTATAGTTCCAGGGACTTAATAAACTGTGCAGTTTCCAGAAAAGCACTCTGCTGAGAATTTCTCCCCAACTTAATCAGCAGAGAGAGCAAAAAAAATACTCTGAAGGCAGAGCTCTATGAAGGAAGTAGGTGATTGTCATAGGAAGCATCTTATGTCTGGAACAAGTACCCTCAGATTTTTGTTTGTGAAATTCCCTGTGGGGAAGGGAAGACAAGCCTAAGATGGGATGAAGGGTTCAAACTGTCAAGATCACGCATGCTCAGGAGATGGATGAGGTCCCCATGGACAGATCTGGGGCGGCGTTTGTGTCCCTGCCGCCCCCACCCCCCTACCCCACTATCTCACTGTGGCTCCTGGGGGTCCAGGGAGTTGAAGGAGGTTGGAGAGAACAGATACACTAGGGGACAGAGGGGCATGCTGGTGTCTGATACAGCGCATCCTTGCTCTCCTCCCCAGAGGGTCTGAGGTGGTTGCTATCCTTAGTGGGCACCTGAAGTTGTCCCTTCCTTACAGATGAAAAGAGCGTTAGGATTTGATGATGTGCTCTGACGGTCAGGTAGTGTGGGACAGACATGTTTTCTTCTGTGGTCAGTGTGGTGCCCGCTTTCACCTGGCTTGATCCACCTTGACTTGCTAAAAATGGGGGTCACTAACCCAGACATCAACT
>SJYW01025303.1:3142-14524 GCA_006410735.1 Raphicerus campestris
AAAGAATGCTCAAACTACTGCACAATTGCACTCATCTCACATGCTAGTAAAGTCATGCTCAAAATTCTCCAAGCCAGGCTTCAGCAATACATGAACCATGAACTTCCAGATGTTCAAGCTGGTTTTAGAAAAGGCAGAGGAACCAGAGATCAAATTTCCTACATCCACTGGATCATCAAAAAAGCAAGAGAGTTCCAGAAAAACATATATTTCTGCTTTCTTGATTATGCCAAAGCCTTGGACTGTGTGGATCCCAAGAAACTGTGGAAAATTCTTCAAGAGATGGGAATACCAGCCCACCTAACCTGCCTCTTGAGAAACCTATATGCAGGTCAGGAAGCAAAGTTAGAACTGGACATGGAACAACAGAATGATTTAAATAGGAAAAGGAGTCCGTCAAGGCTGTATATCGTCACCCTGCTTATTTAACTTCTATGCAGAGTACATCTTGAGAAACGCTGGGCTGGAAGAATCACAAGCTGGAATCAAGATTGCTGGGAGAAATATCAATAACCTCAGATATGCAATGACACCACCCTTATGGCAGAAAGTGAAGAGGAGCTAAAAAGCCTCTTGATGAAAGTGAAAGTGGAGAGTGAAAAAGTTGGCTTAAAGCTCAGCATTCAGAAAACGAAGATCATGGCATCCAGTCCCATCACTTCATGGGAAACAGATGGGGAAACAGTGGAAACAGTGTCAGATTTTATTTTGGGGGGCTCCAAAATCACTGCAGATGGTGATTGCAGCCATGAAATTAAAAGATACTTCTCAGAGGAACAGTTATGACCAACCTAGATAGCATATTCAAAAGCTGAGACATTACTTTGCCGACTAAGGTCCCTCTAGTCAAGGCTATGGTTTTTCCTGCGGTCATGTATGAATGTGAGAGTTGAACTGTGAAGAAAGCTGACGGCTGAAAATTGATGCTTTTGAACTGTAGTGTTGGAGAAGACTCTTGAGAGTCCCTTGGACTGCAAGGAGATCCAACCAGTCCATTCTAAAGGACATCAGCCCTGGGATTTCTTTGGAAGGAACGATGCTAAAGCTGAAACTCCAGTTCTTTGGCCACCTCATGCGAAGAGTTGACTTGTTGGAAAAGACTCTGATGCTAGGGGGAATTGGGGGCAGGAGGACAAGGGGACGACAGAGGATGAGATGGCTGGATGGCATCACTGACTCGATGGTTGTGAGTTTGAGTGAACTCCGGGAGTTGGTGATGGATAGGGAGGCCTGGTGTGCTGCGATTCATGGGGTTACAAAGAGTCAGACATGACTGAGTGACTGAACTGAACTGAACTGAAAGTATTTTTCCTAATTTTCTTCCTCTAACATGTAATATTACAAACGCAGTAGCTCTTACTAACAGATAAAAACTAAAAATATAAATCTCATAGCATATGTCTGTGAAAGTGAAAGTGTTAGTTACTCTGTGGTGTCTGACTCTTCCTGACCCAGTGGACTCTAGCCCACCACACTTCTCTATACAGGGGATTCTCCAGGTAAGAATACTAGTGTGGGTAGCTACTCCCTTCTCCAAGGGATCTTCCCCACCCAGGGATCAAACTAGGTTTCCTGAATTGCATGCATTCTTTGCTGTCTGAGCTACCAAGGAAGTCCTATCATATGTCTAACCATATACAAATGTTTCCATGATGGGTTTGAAACAGCACTGGTAAAACATTTAATTTAGACTTTGCACGAACTTAAAATATACATTTCCAGCTTTGAAACAGCACCATCTTTTACGTTTTTAATGCTTTTTTTGGTATTTACAATATTACACTTGGTTAGGAAGGAAATAATACTCTATGGGTCTTTAACTGGAATTCTCTGATCAGAAGAATCACACTGTTTTGAAATATGAGAAGAAGAATAGTTTATATTTTGCTATTACCTTGATAAGAAGAAACCATTATCCAATAGTCTCTTATTGTCATAAGCCACAGATTCATATTGGATTTTCAGCTTCCCAGTGACAATTTTCAACTGAACAATGTCGTAAAAAGGAAGCCAAATAACTAAGGCTGTTTTGCCTGAAGTATGTTAAACAATATATCTTCTTCTTACTTAAGAGGACTCACTGTTTTGCCCAACTTAAAACCTCTATTTTCATGGCTGACGTTATCTCCACTTCCAGGAAAGATATCCCCAAACTACCAAATAGTCCAGCCTCCTAGGTCAGGGCTGATTGGAAACAGATGTCTATCTGTTGCTAGTCACAGTGCATAAATTTGCTAAACATCACGCAGACATCTAGAACTGATGTCATGGTTAATTTAGAAAGGATATAAGGAAGGGAAAGAAAGTTGTCCATGAAAGAATAGAAAAACCAAACAGAAAACAAAGAAGAAAACTACATAATCCCTTAAAATGAAGAGAGGTAAGAAAGAAAATGTGTTCCTTGAAATATTTCAAAGAAAAGAACTTAAATACCAGATATCACACAGATTAAATACATAAGGATTAAATAAATTTAAAAGTATATACACACACACAGAAAAAATTAAAAACAAAAAACCACAAATAAAGCAATTAATAAACAAATATATTCCTTCGTCCCAAAAAACAGCATATACACAGATGCATTTAAGATATTGTGATTATGTTGTTCAGTCACCAAGTCATGTCTGACACTTTGCAGCCCCGTGGAGTGCATGCAGCACAGCAGGCTTCTCTGTTCTTCACCGTCTCCCAGAGTTTGCTCAAACTCACGTCCATTGTGTGAGAAATGCAGTCTAGCCATCTTATCCTCTGTTGTCCCCTTCTCCTCCTGCCCTTAATTTTTCCCAGCATCTGGGTCTTTTCCAATAAGTCTACCCTTTGCATTGGGTGGCCAAAGTTTTGGAACTTCAGCATTAGTCCTTTAGATGAATATTCACGGTTGATCTCCTTGAGGACTGATTGGTTTGATCTCCTTGCTGTCCAAAGGACTCTCAAGAGTCTTCCCCAGCACAATTCAAAAGTATCAGTTCTTTGGTGCTCAGTCTTCTTTATGGTCCAGCTTTCACACCAATACATGACTACCGGAAAAACCATAGCTTTGACCACAGGGATCATTGTTAGCAAAATAATGTCTCTACATTTTAATATGCTGTCTAGGTTTGTCATAGCTTTTCTTCCAAGGAGCAAGCATTTTTAAATTTTATGGCTGCAGCTGCATTCTCCAGTGATTTTGTAGCCTAAGAAAATGAAATCTGTCACTGTTTCTACTTTTTCCCCATCTATTCACCATAAAGTGATGAGACTAGATACCATGATCTTAGTTTTTTTAATGTTGAGTTTTAAGACAGTTTTACACTCTCCTCTTTCATCTTCATCAAGAGGCTCTTTAGTTCCTCTTTGCTTTCTGCCATTAGCATGGTATCATCTGCACATTTGAGGTCGTTGATATTTCTCCCAGCAATCTTGATTCCAGCTTGTGATTCATCCAGTCCAGCATTTCTCATGAAGTACTCTGCACAGAAGTTAAACAAGCATGGTAACAGTACATAGCCTTGACATCTTTCCAAAATTTTGAACTAGTCCATTGTTCCATGTACGGTTCTGTTGCTTGACCTGAGATTTCTCAGGAAGCAAGTAAGACAGTCTGATATTCCCATCTTTTTCAGAATTCTCTACAGTTTGTTGTGATCTACAACTTTAGCATAATCAGTGAAGCAGAAGTAGATGCTTTTCTGGAATTCTTTTGCTTTTGCCAACAGATGTTGGCAATTTAATCTCTGGTTCCTCAGCCTTTTGCTAAATTCGGTTTGTACATCTGGAAGTTCTTGGTTCAAACTTATCTTGAAGGGTTTGTTTTTTTTTCTTTTTTTTTTTTTTTTACTTTATTTTACTTTACAATACTGTATTGGTTTTACCATACATTGACGTGAATCTACCACGGGTGTATACGAGCTCCCAATTCTGATCTACATTACCTTGCCAGCATATGAAATGAGTGCAATTGTATGGCAATTTGAACATTCTTTGGCATTGCCTTTCTTTGAGATGGGAATGAAAACTGACCGTTTCCAGTCCTGTGGCCACTGCCGACTTTAGCTTCATGCTACAATAAGCAGGGTTATGAGCCAGAAGAAATTGAAAGGAAGAAAAGAAAGATCTTACTCACCTCATCTCTGTGAAGAAAAAAATAAGAAGTGCACATATGCAGTTTTATTTTTATTTGTATTTTTACCAAAATCCCTGAGCACAAATAATTATAAGAGAACCTAATCAGCAAAGGATTTAAAGATTGCACTAAACCAGCTGAAAGCTAATGATGAATCACTCTGAAATCTCCAAACACAATGAAATATGATCATAAACATACTGTTTACTTTCAGCTACAGTCTCTAGTGATATACACACAAAAAAGAATTAAGACGAATAAATAAAAGAATTGCACTGCTAGTCTTGTTTTAGGTAGTGATTATCCAAATGAGCTTTTTGTTATAGTGTTGTTATTTATTGACTTCTACAGTTAATTGTCTTAGTGTGGAAACATTACATACACAGTGACTAATCCCTCAGTTGAATACTACCTTAATAAAAGAAACAACTACCCCTATCCAAAATGTTTAAAGTACTTCAAATGACTTAAGAAGAACTATTTTCATGGCGGGTGCAGAAATGAAGCTTATTAAGTTTCAGAAGCAGCTTGGAAAAAGGTACATTTTGTTCAGTCGTTGTCTTCATGTTGCGCACTCTTACAAAGCATAAGCTTCTGATAGTAACTTCTTCCCCCTGTGAACACTAGATTAATATCTACCTACTGCATATTGCAAATCTATGATTATCAATTATCTTCACAAAAGTAGAAATCTAATATCTTTACTTCAATATTAATACTGTCACCTTGGACAAAAAAATAAAAAGGCAAAAATGAGAGAACTGGTAAGGACAAATAAAATGACAAAGAGAAACAATCATTTTTGTTTAGTTTTTGAATCATTTGGGTTGTCTGTATTTAGTCACTTATTTGAACACTGCTACACATAGAAGCAGGGTTATTAAAATCTTAGCAGCAGCAGATCAAAGCCTATCATCCATCTAGAAAATCGTATCCTTTAATATAATATAAACTCTATCAGTGTTTTCTATGGTCTACCCAGACTCTCTCTTTCACTCACTCTCCTCTACCTTTGGTGCAGAGTTATTATCTCATTCCAAGAAAACTTGGGACTTTTCCTTAATCAGTCTAATCTTAAATTTTACTTTAATGCATTCTTATATTTCAACTCAGTTACATAGTTTAGCGATGTCTTATGTTTGCAGATTCCCATCCACACACACGTGTAAGTGGAAAGCCTCCAGAAGCATCCACCCCACAAAACAGAATCCTTCCAACCATCCATTAGCCAAAGTTAAGGAAAAAAAAAATATATGACATAGCAGAACAGCATTACAGATCACCTGAAAAAATATTCTATCTTTTCTACTCAAACTGTGTTTCTGAGATCAGCAGCATAGCACCCACCTGGGAGCTTGTTAGAAAAACTGCATTTCAGCTCCTCGACCAGCTCATCATCAGAATCTGCATTTGAACAAGATCCCTAGGTGATTTATTTGCATATTAAAGTTCAAGATGAATTATTCTTTACAATTTAAGGATCTAGGCACTCTTAAATATGTGGCAGGCAATCAACCAGAAGAAAAACACTTTAAAATAGTCTCCACTCTCTGATTCCTCAAACCCCCTTCACAGAAAAAATGAAAACAAACATCAGGACTAAACGTCTTGCTGTAAGTGGGAGATTTTGACCTACACTGGGGCTTCCCTGGTGTCTCAGACAGTCAAGAATCTGCCTGTAATGCTGGACACCTGGGTTTGATCCCTGTGTTGGGAAGATCCCCTGGAGAAGGAAATGGCAACACACTGCAGTATTCTTGCCTAGAGAATCCAAAGAGCCTGGCAGGCTTGTGGTCCATAGGATTGCAAAGAGTCGACACAACTGAAGCAACTTAGCAAGTTTATGTTACAACTCAGGAGAAACATTGAGTTAGCTATGGAAGGTTAGTTTGCTCCTCTGCAGATCAATGGGAGTAGAGGCAAGCTCCTCTGAGTGGAACACACACAGTAAATGACTTTATTTTTAATTGCTGTCTCACTAAAATGATTGTACTGGCTTCTTTCTAACATAGTCTGAGCATTCAGTTTTTTCCAGCATTATGAGACCTGTACTCCTTATTCTTCTGTAAATTAAGAGCTATGTGTCCAATGTCTATTCTTTGACTTCCAATCATATTTATTTTGAGAATGTAACTAGAAAGAACTTATACTGTCTAAATGCATTTCAGAAAGATGGATTTTTTATTGATATTTTATGTGTATTAATAGTATGATATTTAAGGCAAAGTGCTAAAGCTTGATCAATTAAATTCAGGAATGATATAAACTTCTAAAGGGAAAGAAGTCTAGCTCTGCTCTTAGACAATAGGTTCATAAAGCCAAGGGCTATGGGGTTATTTTGTTATTGCTATATGTCCACTTAGTCCTCTGGATCTTTATTCTATTATTTTTGAAGTTGAGATGTGAACTTAAAAGAAGGATGGGTCTAAGGTCAATGGCATAAACCAAGCAGCCAAGATTTTAAAAATTCAGCCTTGGATTTAGCAGTCATAAGACTCCTGAAAGCATCAGTATAAAGCCAAAATGAAATAAAATAATGATTGAATGCAAAGTCTTCATAAAACCACTGAAGAAACTGAGGCTAGGACATGTTAAATATTTGTCTTACAGCCTCATAGCAAATAGTCATGCTTTGAATCTTGTTCTTTAACACACCTAGCTAGGTGTTTGTTATTTTTTTTTAATATTAACCAAATAATATGTGCATTAGTCAAATGGTAAGATTTTTTTAATGAAAAATAGTGGTCACTGCCCCATCCCACTCCTTCCATCCTTGAGATCCATCCCTCATTGGTACCTCTATAAACTCTGTAAATGTTTTTACCTCCTCATTTCTAAATGTTATGCATGCATGCTTATTTCTGGATTTTACATCTATATGGACCCTGCTATGGTAGATTAGGATTTAGATCACTGATCAATAGATACAAACAGTTCCCCTCCTCCATTTCCGTATTCAATGTTTACATTATTATAACTATAAAAAAATTCATGGATGAACCATGTAGTATTCCTATATATTTTCCCTCTTCCCTGGAGTTAATAACTGGCATATTTTATGTTTGTTTTCTCTGTAACTGTCACAATTTTCATATTAACAAATTTTAAAGTTTTCTCTGTAACTATAACAATTTATTCTTAAATTCTCCACCACAAGTTTTAAACTTCCATTCAACATATTCAGACAAATCAGGAAGTCTTTGTTTTTCATTCCTTTTTTCTTGTACATAGCACCTGAGAGCACTCCAGTATCCTACCCTGATCAGTACTGACTTCCCTGACACCTAACAGTCACTGATTTGAGATTCTTATCATCATTCAGGAAATTCTTCTTCTTTTTTTTTTTTTTNTGTTTTTCATTCCTTTTTACTTGTACATAGCACCTGAGAGCACTCCAGTATCCTACCCTGATCGGTACTGACTTCCCTTACACCTAACAGTCACTGATTTGAGATTCTTATCATCATTCAGGAAATTCTTCTTTTTTTTTTTTTTTAAGTCTGTGTCCAATCCTCTGAGTACTGGTCTCTATGTCTTCCTCTTTTTAATTTGTTGTGTGATTTTATTGCAACATTCTCTTCAGTATATATTTGAGAAAGAGAGGAAAGGAAGTAAGTCTTTTTAGGGTTTTCTGTGTCTGAAAAAAAAATTCTACCTTCGTATTTGATTGATAGTTTGGATAATTAAATTCTAAGATGATATCAGAATNTTTATTGCAACATTCTCTTCAGTATATATTTGAGAAAGAGAGGAAAGGAAGTAAGTATTTTTAGGATTTTCTGTGTCTGAAAAAAAAATTCTACCTTCGTATTTGATTGATAGTTTGGATAATTAAATTCTAAGATGATATAATTTTCTAGTAATTTGAAAGCACTAGCCTATTAGTTTCTAGTATTTTTTGTTTTAGAAGGGCTTCCCTGGTGGCTCAAATGGTAAAGAGTCTGCCTCTAGTGCAGGAGACCTGGATTCAATCCTTGGGCTGGGAAGACTGTTTTTAGAGCCCTAATGCTACTATTTTATTGAGATGTAGCTCACATCCACAACATTCACCCTTTCAAAATGTTTAATTCAATGGTATTTATCATATTCAAAAGGTTGTACAGCTATCACTACTACAAATATCTAATTCCTGATCATTATCATCACTACCAAAAGACAGTTTGAATCCAGGTGAATATGTTGGCCCTTGGTCATATTTGATCCTGGAGGACAAAGCATCTATATAAGTTCTCTTCAGGGTACACCTCCAGGTTATAGTAGGATACAATAAAGGTATTTACAGTCTATGAAAAGTGGAAGACTATGATCCTGCTTCTGAAATTATACTTAAGAAACAAAAACAAAAGCCTCTCGGTTGATCTTGAATATCCATTTGCACCACCCCTACCTTTTAGCAGTGTCTGATACATCTATTTGCCACACTTCTTGGATGTTCCATAGCATATCAACCTATTCCTGGGCACACCTTCCAGGATTCACAACTTAGATTCATTCTTTCTATACCATAAAGGCAATCACCAAGAATTCATCTGTTTTACCACTTCCAAGTTATTTTTGCAATCGTCTGTTCTTGAGTACTTTTTTTTTCTTAGTAATTAAAAACAAACAAACAAAAATTTACTAGAACAAACACTGTGTGGTAAATTGATTCATATAAGGGATCAGGAAAAAAAAAAGGATACAAAAATCCTTAAAACAACTGAACTAGTCATTACATTTAAGGGTAAAAGACTTCTCTCAAGTTAATGTATAAACAAATTAAACACCAGAGAAACAAGAAGACTTCCAAATGAAGTATCAATTAAGGGTTAGTTATAATATCCCAAGGACTTGGTAACTGACAATTCTGATATCAGAACCTTATCACTTTGAAACCCATAATCATTTGCAAATGATGAAACCTTGAGTTTAATTGACACATAAAATCTTCCAGAAATAGATTTAGTTGAAAAAGCTCCTAAAGTTATATCCTACAATTTTTACTTGGCAGAATCTGGTATTTATATTAAACCAGTCTGATAGTGTAACATATGACAAGGCCATTATACACAAATGAGTGCTTAATGAATGTATTTTATGATGAAAAGTTAAGTGAGGCACTAAATCTATTGAAATGTTCTCATTTTTCACTGTTTATATGAAAATAGGAAGATATCTTCCATTAGCCTATCTGCAATTAGCCTACCTCATTAAATAAGACAAGATACATATAATACCATTTTTATCTATAGATTGAAAATGGGGAGGGATTTCATTAATCATAGCAGGTCTTTAAGCTTTACAAATGCAGAAAGTACTATATGTGAAGGATGGTTGGATCATTAACTATATGGACTAGTCCCATGATATCTGACTCTGAGCCTCCAAATTTGTTGTTAAATACTGGGGAGTATCTGATACCGTGTAGAAACTATATCTTGCTATGTATAAAACATTTCTTTTTTGAGATGCTTAAGTTTCAGTATTGGAGGGTTGTCTACACTATTCTAAAATAGTGGTTGGGTGTCTATGCATGTATGTTTAGTCTAGACATAGACTTTATATGTAAATTATTGCTTCTTAAAGAACTGAAGAATGCAAATTTTAAAGATTTGATTTATAGAAAATATTTAAGTAAAATATTCAAGATATATATATAATAAAACATGGTAGTTAAGGACATTGAGTCTAGGGAGAGAATTTTAAATTCATAGAGTCTGGGTGATTACTGGACTACTCTGAACTTCATGTCATTCACTCAACAAATACTGATTAAATTCCAACATTCCAGGTGTAGTTGTGGACATTGATTAGCAGTTTGCAAGCAGAGAATATCCTTTAAACTCTCAATACATACATGCTGTAAGATTAAAGGCTGAAGGGGGAGAATTACTAAGAGGCCACATAAATAACCCAGGTGAGAAATAATGATGTCTTAGATTAAGCCTTCAATGATAGAACTGGTTTGTTCTCTTCTCTCTGTTCAATATTGAAAACATTCTTGACAAATAACTGGCATATTTTTCTGATATAACGGATATGGAATATTATTGAGATAGAGAAAAATCAACAATGACTCAAAGATTTTGTTTTGAGCACCTAAAAAGACAAAATTCTTACCATCTAATATGGGCAAGGTCGTGTGAAGAGATAAAATGTTTAAATGGGAGGGGAGGAAATTAGGAGTTCAAATTTGGATATATGGAGCTTGAGCTGCCTATTAGATATACAGATAAACCCTTGAATATGTGTGTTTGAAATTTAAGGGAGAGACCTTAGTTAGAAACACAAAGTTAGGATCAGACAGTAGATGACATTTGAGAATGCAAGATGGGATGGTATTGTCAAAGAAGTAAGTGTAGTGAAAAAAAGAGAAAATGTATGCGGCCTGAAATCAGAGCTACTCAAGATTTAGGATATAAAAAGAGACCAGGAAATTAAACTGAGAAGAAATGGCCAGTGTGGTAGGAAGATACCCAAGAGAATTTGTATCCTGTAGTGAAAAAAGATGAAGTTGGCTGATAATTCAAGGGCTGAAAAGCGATCCCTGGGTTTAGCAACAGTTATCTTGACAAGAGTAGTTTTGGTTGAGTTTTGGTTAACACCCGATTTCAGTGGGTTCAAGAGAGAAAAACTGGAGGCAGTAAACACTGATCATTATTTCTCAGAAATACGTTGTTAAGGGAACACAAAACATAAACTGGTAGCTAACAGGACAATTTGGGCCAAGAGAGAGAGGTGTTTTTGTGTGTGTGTGTGTGTGTGTGTGTGTGTTTTAATGGTAGAAATGATAGCATGTTGCAAGTCAGAATGATATAGTGGAATGGGAGAAACAGATGATGTAAGATCAAGAGAATAGAACCACTAAAACAACAACCTTGAAAGGGGTGGGTTTCAGTGACACAGATAGAGAAGGTGGTCTTAGCTCTTACTGTAGGGATTTCAGAGATGGTAGGGTACAGAGCACTGCTGCTCACTGGCATGCAGGCACAATGGTGGGAGCTGATGAAGTGCTTCTTGTGACCGTCTCTGTCTTCTCACTAAAATTGTAATTAATGTCATCATTCGAAGAAAGGAAGGATTGTTGGTCTGAAGAGAGAGTAGGAAATAGGAAGGAAAAGAGTAGGAAATACTCATTTCAGGAAGTGTAAGAGCTAACCGATTGATCTGAAACTGAAGAATATAAATCTATTCTAAAACAAGTCAGTTTAAACAGTTCTGTGTTTTTTTCTAGCCATATTCACCTGCAAAGTTGCAGACACTGAACAAATTGAAAGCTTTCTTTAATCAAGACT
>SJYW01025306.1:0-13547 GCA_006410735.1 Raphicerus campestris
TATGTGATAAACCAGTATTTTTGCAATTAGTAAAGGTCATGATCTTAATAAATATATCTTATAACAAGTTATATTTTTGCCCTTTTTCCAAAAACATGTAACCATATTGGGAATAAATTATGGTTTGTTTATATGGATTTACCAATGGAATTTACCTTACCATAGAGTCTTATTGTATAGCTTTAAATGAAACTTTTATTTTTAAATGAACTCTATTTTGCGTGAAAAACAGTGTATAGTCATTCAGATATCCATACTACTGGTCAAGAAATAGAACAATCCCTGTACCTTAGAAACCTCCTGTTTGTCCTCTGTAATCACATCCTTCTCAACTGCTGACTGATGAAGTAATGGACCATTTAGTTACTGTTTGCACTCTTCTTCAACCTGCTCTGTGCTGGAGGAGGCTGACCTGTGAGGACTAGGCACTAGCTCCTTTTTCCAGTGGACTTGACTTTGTTTAACATTAAGAGCCCTTTGTAATATCATTGTCAAGTCTTATATCAGAATTATAGTTTTCATTTTTTAAAAATTTGTACATACTTTTAGCTACACCTGGAAATCTGTGTAGAACTAGCTGTTAATTCTTTCAAATATATTTGCTAAATACTTTGTTGAAACCATTAGATTCTGGATTTTTTGACGAGTTGTAATAACTATACAAGTATTCATATTTTATATTTTTTCTGTACCAGTTATATTTTATAGAACAATACTATTTTCAAATTTACTGGCAAAATTATAAATATCCTATTTTTATGTCTATATTTATGTGCAGTGATGTGCTTTCTATTTCCCAATACAATGCTTGGATCTCTTCTAAATCACTCAAAAAAGATTTATCTCAGTAATCCACTTATTTTCTTTTGCCTTGCAGCCTTTCATTTTCTGCTCATTATTTTGTTTTTCTGTTTTTCTATAATTTCTGCTTTATTACTACTTTTTTCTTTGCAGTTTAGTTAGGTTTAATATCTTGCCTATCTCCTTTGCATTAATGCTTAGATAATTGGTTTCAAGATTGCATTTTTTTTTTTCTAATGGGGTTTGGACTCCATATATGATGCTAGTCATCACTTTTTCTGTATCTTACAAATTTGATACTTCATAACTTCATACAACAGAGGAGCTTGGCAGGCTACAGACCATGGGGTCAGTAAAAAGTTGAACAGCAATCATTTCCTTTGTCTCTAGTTCTTCCATTGTTTGTTGTTGTTTAGTCACTAAGTGGTGTCCAACTCTTTTTGACTCCATGGACTGTAGCCCATCAGGCTCCTCTGTCCATACGATTTCCCAGGCAAGAATACTGGGGTGGGTCTCCATTTCCTTTTCCAGGTAATTGTCCAGACCCAGGGATCAAACCTGTGTCTCTTGAGTCTCCTGTATGGGCAGGTGGATTCTTTACCACTGTGCCACCTGGAAAGCCCATGGGATGTGCATAGGTTGCTAATGCTGGCAGTTTCAAACTTGCATGTGGAAACTATGGTTTGTAAGAGCAACATCCATATCTGGTGTCATCACTAGGAGAATTAGCTCAGGTAATTTTCATAGCGAAGATGGTGCTTTTCCTGTTTTCATGTTTCTCTAGTTAACATTGTTTGACACATAAAATTTGATATTTTCTTGTATATCAGATATTCCTATATTCCATAAATTAGTTCCAAGTTTTTTTTTAAATTTAAGACAGTGGATATATATATATTCTTATATATTAATGCAAAGAAATAAAAACATATACAAGTAAATATATATACAATGTAAGTACATATATATGTTATTTGGTTGCTAAGTCGTATCTGACTCTTGGTGAATTCATGAACACACCATGAAGCACACCAGGCTTCCCAGTTCTGTGCTGTCTCAGCAGGTTTACTCAAACTCATGTCATTGAGACAGTGATGCCATTCGAGTATCTCATCCTCTGTCGCCCCCTTCTCCTGCCCTCAATTTTCCCCAGCATCAGGGTCTTTTCTAAAGGGATGACACTTTGTATCAGGTGGCTAAATTATTGGAGCTTCAGATTTAGCACCAGTCCTTCCAAAGAATTTTCAGGGTTGACTTCCTTTAAGATTAACTAGTTTGATATCCTTGATTCCAAAGGACTGTCAAGAATCTTCTCCAGCACCACAGTTCAAAAGCATACATTCTTTGGTACTTGGCCTTCTTTATGGTCCAACTCTCACATCCACACATGACTGCTGGAAAAAACCATAGTTTTGACTATATAGACCTTTGTTGGTAAACTGATGTCTCTGCTTTTTAATACACTGTCTAGGTTTGTCATAGCTTTTCTTCCAAGGAGTAAACATCTTTTAATTTTGTGGCCTCAGTCATCATTCACATTGTTTAGGTACATCATTTCATATTTTTATATGAGTTAATACACTTATATGACCCTTTTATACATTTATAGCTAAAAATACTAATGTCATATGCTGTTTGAATAAATTAGGTTCTGATAAATATTATCACAATGAATATTATTGGAAGTATCTACATTAATGTAAAACTAACTTCAGCCATTTCATTATGGTATATCATAGGGAAATGCTATAGAAGATTCCATAATTATAAGAATATTGGATCCAAAACAGAATAAACAATTATAGTTCTAAGAAGTGATAAAAGATAGAAGACAGAGAGATAAAACAATCAATTATTTATTGTTTCTCTGGTAAAAGTTGCTATGTGTTTCAGTTATAAATTTTGGCGAAATCAATGTTTTGGACAAACTGTGGTCCACTGGAGAAGGGACTGGCAAACCACTTCCATATTCTTGCCTTGAGAACACCATGAACGGTATGAAAAAGCAAAAAGATAGCACACTGAAAGATGAACTCCTCAGGTCAGTAGATTCCCAATATGCTACTGGAGATCAGTGGAGAAGTAACTCCAGAAAGAATGAAGGGATGGAGCCAAAGCAAATACAACACCTAGTTGTGGATGTGACTGGTGAAAGAAGCAAGGTCTGATGCTGTAAAGAGCAATATTGCATATGAACCTGGAATGTTAGGTCCATGAGTCAAAGCAAATTGGAAGTGGTCAAACAAGAGATGGCAAGAGTGAATTTCGACATTCTAGGAATCAGTGGACTAAAATGGTCTGGAGTGGGTGAATTTAACTCAGATGACCATTACATTTACTACTGTGGTCAGGAATCCCTTAGAAGAAATGGAATAGCCATCATGGTCAACAAAAGAGACTGAGATGCAGTACTGGGATCCAGTCTCAAAAATGACAGACTGATCTCTGTTCGTTTCCAAGGCAAACCACTCAATAGCATGTAACCCAAGTCTATGCCCTGACCAGTAATGCTTAAGAAGCTGAAGTTGAACAGTCCTATGAAGACCTACAAGACCTTTTAGAACTAACACCCCCAAAAGTTGTCCTTTTCATTATAGGGGACTGGAACGCTAAAGTAGGAAGTCAAGAATACCTGGAGTAGCAAGCAAAGTTGGGCTTGGAGTACAGAATGAAGCGGGACAAAGGCTAGTAGAGTTTTGTCAAGAGGTCACACTGGTCATAGCAGACACCCGCTTCCAACAAAACAAGAGAAAATTCTACACATGGACATCACCACATGATAAACACTGAAATCAAACTGATTATATTATTTGCAGCCAAAGATGGAGAAGCTCTATACAGTCAGCAAAAACAAGACCAGGAGCTGACTGTGGCTCAGATCATGAGTTCCTTATTGCCAAATTCAGACTTAAACTGAAGAAAGTGGGGAAAACCACTAGATCATTCAGGTATGACCTAAATAAAATCACTTGCGATTATATAGTGAAACTGAGAAATAGACTTAAGAGACTAGGTCTGATAGACAGAATGCCCGATGAACTATGGATGGAGGTTTATGACATTGTGCAGGAGACAGGGAGCAAGACCATCCCCAAGAAAAAGGAATGCGAAAAAGCAAAATGGCTATCTGAGGAGGCCTTACAAATAGCTGTGAAAAGAAGAGAAACGAAAAGCAAAGGAGAAAAGGAAAGATACCCATTTGAATGCAGTGTTCCAAAGAATAGCAGGAGAGAAAAGAAAGCCTTCCTCAGTGATCAGTGCAAAGAAATAGAGAAAAACAATAGATTGGGAAACACTAGAGATCTCTCAAGAAATTAGAGATACCAAGGGAACATTTCATGCAAAGATGGGTACAATAAAGGACAGAAATGTTATGGACTTAACAGAAGCAGAAGATATTAAGAAATGGTTGTGAGAATACACAGAAGAACTATACAAAAAAGATCTTCACTACCCAGATAACCATAATGATGTGATCAGTCACCTAGAACCAGATATCCTGGAATGTGAAGTCAAGTGGGCCTTAGCGTCATTATGAACAAAGTTAGTGGAGGTGATGGAATTACAGCTGAGATATTTCAAAATCTGTATGCAGGTCAGGAAGCAGCAGTTAGAACTGGACATGGAACAACAGACTGGTTCCAAATAGGAAAAGGAATATGTTAAGGCTGTATATTGTCACCCTGCTTATTTAACTTATATGCAGAATACATCATGAGAAACACTGGACTGGAAGAAACACAAGCTGGTATCAAGACTGCCAGGAGAAATATCAATAACCTCAGATATGGAGATGACACCACCCTTATGGCAGAAAGTGAAGAGGAACTCAAAAGCCTCTTGATGAAAGTGAAAGTGGAGAGTGGAAAAGTTGGCCTAAAGCTCAACATTCAGAAAATGAAGATCATGGCATCTGGTCCCATCACTTCATGGGAAGTAGACAGGGAAACAGTGGAAACAGTGGCACACTTTTTTGGGGGGCTCCAAAGTCACTGAAGATGGTGACTGCAACCATGAAATTAAAAGACGCTTAAGAAAAGTTATGGCCAACATAGATAGTGTATTCAAAAGCAGAGACATTACTTTGCCAACTAAGGTCCGTCTAGTCAAGGCTATGTTTTTTCCTGTGGTTATGTATGGATGTGAGAGTTGGACTGTGAAGACGGCTGAGCACCAAAAAATTGATGTTTTTAAACTGTGATGTTGGAGAAGACTCTTGCGAGTCCCTTGGACTGCAAGGAGATCCAACCAGTCCATTCTGAAGGAGATCAACCCTGGGATTTCTTTGGAAGGAATGATGCTAAAGCTGAAGCTCCAGTACTTTGGCCACCTCATGCGAAGAGTTGACTCATTGGAAAAGATTGATGCTGAGAGGGGTTGGGGGCAGGAGGAAAAGGGGATGACAGAGGATGAGATGGCTGGATGGCATCACCAACTTGATGGACGTGAGTCTGAGTGGACTCTGGGAGTTGGTGATGGACAGGGAGGCCTGGCGTGCTGCAATTCATGGGGTCACAAAGAGTGGGACATGACTGAGCGACGGAAGTGAACTGAATTGAAAAGATGATGCTGTGAAAGTGCCGCCAGCAATATGCCAGCAAATTTGGAATATTCAGCAGTGGCCATGGGACTGGNGGAAGTGAACTGAATTGAAAAGATGATGCTGTGAAAGTGCCGCCAGCAATATGCCAGCAAATTTGGAATATTCAGCAGTGGCCATGGGACTGGAAAAGGTCAGTTTTCATTCCTATCCCAAAGAAAGATAATGCCAAAATGTTCAAACCATCTCACAATTGCACTCCTCTCACACACCTGTAAAGTAATGCTCAAAATTATCCAAGGCAGGCTTCAGCAATACATGAACCATGAACTTCCAGATGTTCAAGTTTGCTTTAGAAAAGGCAGAGGAACCAGAGATCAAATTGCCAGCATCTGCTGGATTATTGAAAAAGCAAAAGAGTTCAAAAAAAACATCTATTTCTGCTTTATTGACTATGCTAAAACCTTTGACTGTGTGGATCACAATAAATTGTGGAAAATTCTGATGAGATGGGAATACCAGACCACCTGATCTGCCTCTTGAGAAATCTGTATTCAGGTCAGGAAGCAACAGTTGGAACTGGACGTGGAACAACAGACTGGTTCCAAATAGGAAANGGGGAACTTCCTTATCAACTTAGAATCCATTTTGACCCTGGGTCTGTTCCTTTTTGAAGAATCAGAGAAACATCCTTGTGTGCAAGAAATGTTCTTTTCCACAGGGTCAAAGGATTCTTGGCTGAAGATCTCCTTTGCAAAAATATTCATCCCTGACCGGGAGCCTTGTTTGCAAGAGTCTTCCCAGCCCCCCTTATACTTTGTTCCCTANAGAGAAACATCCTTGTGTGCAAGAAATGTTCTTTTCCACAGGGTCAAAGGATTCTTGGCTGAAGATCTCCTTTGCAAAAATATTCATCCCTGACCGGGAGCCTTGTTTGCAAGAGTCTTCCCAGCCCCCCTTATACTTTGTTCCCTACTGTGTCAGACTTTATTTTGGGGGGCTCCAAAATCACTGCAGATGGTGACTGCAGCCATGAAATTAAAAGACACTTACTCCTTGGAAGAAAAGTTACAACCAACCTAGATAGCGTATTCAAAAGCAGAGACATTGCTTTGCCGACTAAGGTCCGTCTAGTCAAGGCTATGGTTTTTCCAGTAGTCATGCATGGATGTGAGAGTTGGACTTGAAGAATTCTGAGAGCTGAAGAATTGATGCTTTAAATTGTGGTGTTGGGGAAGACTCGAGAGTCCCTTGGACTGTAAGGGGATCTAACCAGTCCATTCTGAAGGAGATCAGCCCTGGGATTTCTTTGGAGGGAATGATGCTAAAGCTGAAACTCCAGTACTTTGCCCACCTCATATGAAAAGTTGACTTATTGGAAAAGACTGATGCTGGGAGGGATTTGCGGCAGGAGGAGAAGCAGATGACAGAGGATGAGATGGCTGGATGGCATCACTGACTCGATGGACATGAGTTTGAGGGTTGGTGGAGTTGCTGATGGACAGGGAGGCCTGGTGTGCTGCTATTTACAGAGTTGGACACAACTGAGCAACTGAACTGAACTAAAGTTGCAACAGACTAGGCTATGAACAAATGAAAGTGTTAGCTGCTCAGTTGTGTCTGACACTCTGAAACCCTGTGGACTGTTGCTCAGCCGACTCCTCTGTCCATGGAATTCTTCAGGCAAGAATACTGAAGTAGGTTGACATTTTCTTCTCTAGTGGATCTTCCTGATCCTGGTATAAAACCCAGGTTTCCTGCATTCCAAGTGGTTTCTTTACTGACTGAGGCACCAGGGAAGCCCTAAGAAAAAGTGTTTTTTTTTTTTCTCTAATCATAAAGAAAACATGAAAAATTCATTGTGATGTTTACAACATCCATAATTCTACACTGCTGCTGCTGCTAAGTCACTTCAGTCGTGGTCGACTCTGCGATCCCATAGACGGCAGCCCACCAGGCTCCCCCATCCCTGTGATCCTTCAGGCAAGAACACTGGAGTGGGTTGCCATTTCCTTCTCCAATGCATGAAAGTGAAAAGTGAAAGGGAAGTCTCTCAGTCGTGTCTGACTCTTAGCGACCCCACGGACTGCAGCCTACCAGGCTCCTCCGTCCATGGGATTTTCCAGGCAAGAGTACTGATAAGGTATCTATTATTCTACACTATAAAAGTTGTCAGGGTTATTTTTAACTATTTATATACTTTCATTGAATGTTGACATAAAAAACCTGATCATGATTAGACCCATTACCATTGATTCATTCAGTAATTATTTTTGAATGAATAATTATTCATTCAATAATTACTTTTTCTGAGAATATAGAGATGACAAAGATAGCTTTTTACATAATATTCACTTCTTACAAAAAGTGTGAGAATTCAACGTTGTTTTTGAAATCTCAGATTCCTTTTCTCTTGTCCAATATAAGCAATATTCTTTCCCAGCATCTTCTTGCTCACTGCTTTTATCTGAAAAAGTGTCTATAGTATTCCATTCAGATTAAAACCTGGGATTATTTAATAATCTTAATAGAAATTCCTGAATAAAGAATTTCAAATTATTTTTACTGTTTATTTGGGAGACAAATGAAGTTATTCATGGTATATTAAGTAATACACAGAACATACTGAAGAAAAAGACTATATAACTTCACTAACGTGACATAAACATACTCATGTTTAATTATAAATATACTCATGTTTAATTAAAAATGTCACAATAGCTTTTATCTGATCTTTATATATAAATCACAGTGTTATTTACAGATACACATCACAAGTGTTTCTTATAGTACCGNTACTCATGTTTAATTATAAATATACTCATGTTTAATTACAAATGTCACAATGGCTTTTATCTGATCTTTATATATAAACCCCAGTGTTATTTACAGTTACACATCACAAGTGTTTCTTATAGAACCGTCTTTTGGACTCTGTGGGAGAGGGCGAGGGTGGGATGATTTGGGAGAATGGCATTGAAACATGTATGATATCATATGTGAAATGAATCACCAGTCTAGGTTTGATGCATGATATGGAATGCTTGGGCCTGGTGGAATAAGACGACCCAGAGGGATGGTATGGGAAGAGAGAAGGGAGAGGGGTTCAGGATGGGGAACACGTGTATACCTGTGGCAGATTCATGTTGATGTATGGCAAAACCAACACAATATTGTAAAGTAATTAACCTCCATTAAATTAAATAAATTAAAAAGTTACACATCACGGACAACCTGTCACTGAATAAAGCTACATGGAAAATTAATGTATAAATCCTCATCTTAGCTTGCTTACATATGCAAAGATCCTACTTTCAAATAAGGCCAAAGCTTCAGACTCCAGATGCACATGAAATTTTTGAAGAACACTATGCAAACCAATAAAGTACTGAAAACAAATACTTCTTAGGACAATGTTAAACAATAACTTATGTCTCCACTGAGCATAGTAATTCATGTGCTTTCAAAGTTTTTTTTTTTTTAATAGAATCTGCTTTTTACCAGTGTTTTCAATAATGGATTACATGAATGTACATGCTCTTAAAAAACGACACCTTAAGACTGGGCTTTGAAGACCATTTTAAGCAGTAAAATCGCCAATAAAAATACAAAAATGTAAAAATCATGGCATGAGATAGGCCATACAAAAGGAATGTGTTTAAGATATAAGAGCTGAAAAAAGAAAGGAGAGCATTACTTTGTTTAACCTCAGCTGGAAATGTGTATAAAGGTTTCATAAATCCAAGACTTAAAGCACAACGTTAGGAGAAATGTTTAACATGTTTCAATATCTCCCACTTTAATCATCAACTCCATGTTCCTTTTTCCTCTGTTAAAAAAGACACTGGAAAGACATACTTGTTTCAACTCTGGACATCTTAGAGAATAAAGTTTGTTCTATTAATGAATAGCTTTATTTTCTTTTTTTAAATTAGGGAATAATTATTTTATAATATTATGATGTCTTTTGCCATACATCAACATGAATCAGCATTCAGTTCAGTTCAGTTCAGTCGCTAGTCATGTCCAAGTCTTTGTGACCCCGTGAATTGCAGCACTCTAGGCCTCCCTGTCCATCACCGACTCCCAGAGTTCACTCAAACTCACGTCCATTGAGTCGGTGATGCCATCCAGCCATCTCATCCTCGGTCGTCCCCTTTTCCTCCTGTCCCCAGTCCCTCCCAGCATCAGTCTTTTCCAATGAGTCAACTCTTTGCATGAGGTGGCCAAAGTACTGGAGTCTCAGCGTTAGCATCATTTCTTCCAAACAACACCCAGAGCTGATCTTCAGAATGGACTGGTTGGATCTCCTTGCAGTCCAAGGGACTCTCAAGAGTCTTCTCCAACATCACAGTTCAAAAGCATCAATTCTTAGGCGCTCAGCTTTCTTCACAGTCCAACTCTAGCATCCATGTATGACAATTGGAAAAACCAAAGCCTTGACTAGACGGGCCTTTGTTGGCAAAGTAATATCTCTGCTTTTCAATATGCTATCTAAGTTGCATTAGGTATACATATATCCCTTCCTTCTTGAACTTCCCACCCACCTCCATCCCCTTCCCATCCTGCTAGTTGTCACAGAGCACTGTCTTTGAGTTCCCCATGTCATGCTCTCATATCATGTCACCCTCTTCTTCCCCAATCAATAGCTTTGAATATGCTGAATAAATTCCAATCTATCTGTCTCTTTAATCTATATGTTTTAAACTCTACTTTTTATAAAGGAACTTATGCTATTTCAACTTCTTTTGTAATAAGTTAATTTGAAATTGAAATGTATTAATCACCTGAGAATCCAGTGGTGCTTATCCCATCTACCCCAGGTGACATGGAAAATTCAGAATTTTTGATAAGTGCACTCGTTTCAGTAAATTCAGCACAATATAAAATTATGTTTCTTTCCCCCTATGCCATGGGAATTCATCCAAACATAACTTTCCATATTTATAGTAAAATAAATCAGCAATTAGTTAAAATAATCTAACATAATGTAAAGCATGGTGACTATAGATAATAATTATGTGTTATGTATTTGAAAGTTCCTAAGAGAGTAGATCTTAAAAGTTCCCATCATAAAAATGATTATAACTATTTGTGGTGGTGGGGTGTTAACTAGATATATTTTGATGATTATTTTGTGATTTATACAAATATCTAATCATTATGTTGTACACCTGAGACTAATGCAATGTTATTTGTCAATTCTATTTCAATAAAAATACTTTTAAAAAGGAAATAAAACAGATAGGATTCTGTCCATCAACATTTTTATGGCCTTGGAAAAGACAACCACTCTATTATCTGATGGTTGGATAATAGCTTAAATCCACAATGAGTCTCCCTGAAGCTCACAGACTTCCTCTGCTGGTTCCCAACTTCACTGGAATTGTCCAGAGTCCTGAGTGTCTGAAGCATTGGCCTCATGCAGTCACAGAGGCTCTCTCTCCTTTCTGGTGCCTCAGGAAGGATAATTGAAGAACAAAATCTCTGCCATATTCCTGTTTCCAATGTGTTCTTTCCTGTTACTTTGTCTTTGCCTTGCCAGGGAGAAACAGGCCTTGTAATGCTTTGCACCTGCTCTTTGTAAACTCCAAAAACCCAGTCCACTTGTTCCCCACTCTCTAGTGAGCCTAGCCAGTGATGCTCTGGAGCTGGGCTTGTTTATAAGTGAGAAGAGTTTTGAATCCCAGAATTTCAGAGGCCAAAGATAATCTACATTTCTCTGCTCTTGCTGCATTTTGTCTGGTTTGGTTTCATTGTCATTATTAATAAAGGATCAGGAACAAGACAAGGGTGTCCATTTTCACCACTATTATTCAACATAGCTTGGAAAGTCTTAGTAACAGCAATCAGAGAAGAAAAAGAAATAAAAGGAATCCAAATCAGAAAAGAAGAAGTAAAATTATCAGTTTGTACATGACATGATACTGTACATGGAAAACCCTAGAGATAGTATCAGAAAATTACTAGGGCTAATCAGTGAATTTAGCAAAGTTGCAGGATACAAAATCAATACACAGAAATCACTTGCATTTCTACGTACTAAGAATGAAAATTCAGAAAGAAAAATTAAGGACTCAATCTCATTCACCATTTCAACAATAAGTATTAACTATCTAGGAATAAACTTACCTAAGGAGACAAAAGAATTGTACACAAAAAAATTATAAGACACTAATGAAATAAAGACAACATAAACAGATGGAGAGATATTCCTTGTTCCTGGGTAGGAAGAATCAATATTATGAAAATGACTATACTACCAAATGCAATCTACAGATTCAATATGATCCCTAACAAATTACCAATGGCATTTTTCACAGAACTAGAAAAAAAAATTCACAATTCGTAGGGAAGCACAAAAGACCCAGAGTAGCCAAAGTAGTCTTGAGAATGAAGAATGGAGCTAAAGGAATCAACATTCCTGACTTCAGGTCATACTACAAAGCTGCAGCCATCAAGACAGTATGGTGCTGGCACAAAAACATAATATAGACCAAGGGAACAAGATAGAAAGCCCAAAATTAAACCCATGCACCTATGGGTACCTTATTTTTGACAAGGGAGGCAAAAATATACAATGGGGGCAAAGACAGCCTCTTCAGTAAGTGGTGCTGGACAGCTACATGTAAAAGAATGAAATTAGAACACTTTCTAACACCATACACAAAGATAAACTCAAAATGGATCAAAGACCTAAATGTAAGACCAGAAGCTATAAAACTCTTAGAGGGAAACATAGGCAGAACACTCAGTGACATAAATCAAAGCAAGATCCTCTATGACCCACCTCCTAGAGTAATGGAAATAAAAGCAAAAGTAAACAAGTGGGACCTGATTAAACTTAGAAGTTTTTGCACAGCAAGGGAAACTCTAAGCAAGGTGAGAAGAGAACCCTCAGAATGGGAAGAAATAATAGCAAATGAAACAACTAACAAAATATTAATTTCCAAAATATACAAGCAGCTCATACAACTCAATGACAGAAAAACAACCGAATCAAAAAGTGGGAAAAAGACCTAAACAGACATTTCTCCAAAGAAGACATACAGANCCCACCTCCTAGAGTAATGGAAATAAAAGCAAAAGTAAACAAGTGGGACCTGATTAAACTTAGAAGTTTTTGCACAGCAAAGGAAACTATAAGCAAGGTGAAAAGAGAACCCTCAGAATGGGAAGAAATAATAGCAAATGAAACAACTAACGAAATATTAATTTCCAAAATATACAAGCAGCTCATACAACTCAATGACAGAAAAACAAACAACCAAATCAAAAAGTGGGAAAAAGACCTAAATAGACATTTCTCCAAAGGAGACATACAGATGGCTAAAAAACACATGAAAAATGCTCAACATCGCTCGTTATTAGAAAAATGTAAATCAAAACTACAATGAGATATCACATCATACTGGTCAGAATGGCCATCATCAAAAAGTCTACAAACAAATTCTGGAAAGGATGTGGAGAAAAGGGAACGCTCTTGCACTGTTGATGGTAATCTAAATTGATACAGCAATTATGGAAGATGGTTTGGAGATTCCTTAAAAAACTAGGAATAGAACCACCATATGATCCACCAATCTCACTCCTAGGCATATACCCTGAGGAAATCAAAATTGAAAAAGACATATGTGTCCCATTGTTCATTGTAGCACTATTTATAATAGCTGGAACATGGAAGCAACTTAGATGTCCATTGACAGATGAATGGATTAAATTTTGGTATATATACACAATGGAATATTACTCAGCCATAAAAAAGGAATGGATTTGAGTCAGTTCTAATGAGGTGGATGAACCTAGAATATATTATACAGAGTTATATGAGTCAGAAAGAGAAAGATAAATATTGTATTCTAACACATATATATGGGCTCTAGAAGAATGGTATCAGAAAACTTATTTACAGGGCAGCAATAGAAAAACAGACATAGAGAATAGACTTAATGGACATGGGAAAGGGGAGGAGAGGATGAGATGTATGGAAAGAGTAACATGGAAATTTACATTACCCTATATAAAATGAATATCCAACAAGAATTTGCTGTATGGCTCAGGAAACTCAAACAGGGGCTCTGTATCAACCTAGAGGAGTGGGATGGGGAGGGAGATTGGAAGGAGGTTCAAAAGGGAGGGGAAACATGTACACCTATGGCTGATTCATTTGATGTTTGATAGAAAATAATAAAATTTTGTAAAGCAA
>SJYW01025315.1:396-20147 GCA_006410735.1 Raphicerus campestris
TTTTTTTTTTTTTTTTTAAGATTTGTGGTTATTTTTTATAAATCCCAGCACAAGAGTACTTTCGGTTAAGTGTCTTCATATCCTTCCCCCCTCCCTCTCCTCCCCTCCCCTCTTGTCTCCCTGACCTCTCGAGAAAGAACAGATACCAAGAGACCACGTCTGTACTTTCTGAGCATGAGTGAGTGAGTGAAGTCGCTCAGTCGTGTCCGACTCTTTGCGACCCCATGGACTACCAGGCTCCTCCGTCCGTGGGATTCCTGAGCATACCATGCACCAAAACTCAAGCTTGTTGAAATGCTGTCAGCCCTCCCTGCACATGTGCTGTAGGTTAATTTTATGCAGTGATTTCAGACAACTAGCAAAATGGTTTGTAAGTTTAGCTTCAAAAACCACTTAACTCAGTTCCTACATTGTAGCCTTTGGCAAAATGTAAGCTAAAACATACTGTAAAAGATTCTGAGGATTATGGGAGGTTTCTGTGGTAAGGATAGTACATGTTTTTCATTAGCATCTAATTTTGCTCCGTAATTTGTGAATGGTTCCATTTGTAGGGGAAAAGATAAAAAAAAAAAAATCACTGTAAGTTATTTTCAGAAAAAAGTTAAAATATGACTGAATTTGTAAGCTTCTTTAGAAAGAAAATTGTATCTATAGTTTGCAAAGTCCATTTGGTGTTTGCTGTAACCTAGTTATTGTCAGAACTCACATCTAATACAGACCATTGTTTTTTTGAAAAGTGACAAGCCTGAAGGATATATTGGAGTAATCACTAGAATCTTTATGTAGTAATCCAATGTCTAGACTTGAGAAGTTTATCATTACTCAGTATATGCGGAGAAGGCGATGGCACCCCACTCCAGTCCTCTTGCCGGAAGAATCCCATGGACAGAGAAGCCTGGTGGGCTGCAGTCCGTGGGGTCGCGAAGGGTCGGCCACGGCTGAGCGCCTTCACTTCACAGTAGATGATGGTTTAGTTGCAGCATACCTCAGCAGCCAGTTTCCTAACTCGCTGAGATTCTTTATCCTTTGTTAAAGGCTGTTTTTCAAATGAGTAGTGATTAAATGGTTGATTTTTTTTTTCCTTCTAAAAGATGTCAATTTTAGGGTGAGATCATTTTGATAATCCAGAGTCAGATGGATTATCCATTATGCCATTGGCCCACTCATCTTTTCCTGTTGAAGCCATTGAAGTTGGCAGGGTGTAGATAGCATTGTGACATTTTACAGTTGAAGAATATAATGTTGAGAGCCTGAAGGATTTGAAAATGTGTAGTTCATAGCTAGAAAGTTTAAATTTCACATTTTTCTTTACTGTAGTTTATGCTGGATTTATAAAGACTTTTATTATTATTTTTTAAGACTGACCATTTATGAGGGGAAAAATTAGAAAACTATGTTTTTGAAGTAAAAATGTTTAATCTCGATTCATATGTTATTTTTGCAAGTAAAACTTTTGATGCACTGCTTTTATGTTCATCTGTCTGTCCGTATTCCCCTTTCCTCCCAGGCTGGATACCAGTTGGTCTCATGCTTAGGGTTTTACTTGATACCATAGCAGCATCTAAACTGGAAAAGTGGTTTTTCAAGAATGGAGTCTGGAGTCAAGGAATGATTTCAGAGACAGATGGTTCCTAATTTACAAGTAATTCGTACATGTAAACTGCTATCTCTGAGCTGCTCTTCCATGTTTTGAGCTTTTAAAGAACCCCAGGGGCTCAAAAATAGGAGGAGAAATAAGTGAAAAGCAGAAATATTTGGGGGCAGTAAATACAGACTCAAATCCATATTTATGACCCACTTGGCGAAAACTTTTCCTCACACTATCGCAGTATTTTTTAAATGTTATTTTGCAATACTCTTAGAATTCTACCAATTAGGGGTTTATTTGATCTATTTAGCTAGCATCCTTGTTGAAAACTGCAGATGTTAAAGTGAATTACTTCAGCCCAGTTGTTTTTTTCCTGTCACATGCCTGAAGTGAACTCCATTGAGGCAACAGGAACTTTGGGGTGGTAATTTAGGAACATACTGGTACTCAGGGGAAAGGGTTATTACTATTACTATTACGATTGGAGTGTCCTAATGTAAATTTAGGGAATTGCAAGCATCAAGAGTTGAGAGAGTGCTAACAAAGGAAAACAACCTACTTTAGAATTTTTCCAGATGAAGAGAGGATCTAGAGTTGGTTAAGTTTCTGTGTTGCTCCTGCAGAGTCCCCAGTGCCCATGGCTGGTGTAATATCTTTTGGTCTCAATAGCTGGATGTCTTTTGGCTAGCCTGGGAACTTGGCCAACAGAAGCAACATTGTTTCATTTAGAATAATACTGAATTCCACAGTATCAGTTTGAAAACTAGATTTTTAGACCAAACTCCTTTGTTGATTTTCAGCCTGTGCTTATCTTTGTCTTGTCTGTTATTGTGTGCTCCTAGCTGACAAAAGCGAGAGGTGCTCTTGCTTTCGCATTAGCTGTGGAATTTGCTGGCCAATCATGAAATAGCAGTGGAAGTAATAAGTAGGAATTTAAAGTCAAAGAATTATAATAAGTAGGGGTAGCCACTCGGAGAGCACAAGAGAGTTTGTGGGCTTAGAGGAGCAGTTGTGAGCAGTGTCTCAATTTACCTGTAACACTGGAAGAGTGACATCTGATTGTTCCTATAAAGCAACTTTCTTTAACCTTTGATAGTAAGCCGCAGTGAAAAGTGAATTCACATTCATACTGATTTGTGAATTGATGTAGATGATAAAATGTAGACATTTTTCTTCTGATAAATTACATAGACTAGGGGAGTATTGACAGTTAATTTCATACCTAGAAATGTGTGAATATTTTTGTTGGTAGTAGTCAGATTTTAAAACTTTTTCTCCCTGGCAATTACTTTATATTTTATATATAATTGGTTTTCATTAATGAAAATTATTTTCAAGTAAGCTTAAACAAATGTTAGCAAATGAATTTACAGTCAGTCTATCTCTGTGTTTGGGGGTGTGTTTACATGAGATGTTCCTCAATTAGGGGGACTGTCCTGCGTCCTTATCTCTTATCATGATCTGTTTTTCTTCACACAGCGTTGTAGTTTTGCTGCTGGACTCTTCCCTCCCTCCCCCCACCCCATCAGGATGATATGAGACTTGAAAGAAGACGATGCATACAGGTGACTCAAGTTTTGAAATACAGTAAAACTGTGGCTGTCTGAGAGAATGTGGGAACTGGTGGTATATTTGAATGGGGGGGAGCTTTCTGATAAACAGCATTAGTGGGGAGAATTATTTAGATCACTAAATGCAAAGATATAGTTGGGGTATTATTAGACTTGACTTTGGGCATCAGTTTGATAATCAGTAACTGAGAGTGATGTTAATACAAATACAGCATAGTAATTGCTAGTTCTTGACCTTTTCAAAAGGGGATGATTGGGTGAAGTACTTTGGCGAGATTTGAAATGTTTCTGTTAAAGATAAATAAAATATTCACCTTTATGGATGAATGTGTGTTCCCCTAGATCCTTTAGAGCAAAGCTGTAAAGGCTGATGGAGTAGATGTATAGCGGTGTGTCTTAAGTTAATCTCTAGCCGTTAAATTACGGGTGTTCCACCCACATGTATGACTCCTTAAATCCTGCCTCTCTCCATCCCTTCCTTTATTCCTCTTTCTCCTTTCTTTCTGCCTTGTCTCCTCTTTTATCATGTTGTTGTCTATATTTATATAGGAGAAGCAGTATAGAAGGCAGTTTTGAAAGGATAGTTTTGATTGGTTTATAATTAATTGAGGTGATCTTATACACGGAAAAATGAAGGCTCTTGTGTCTGTGGCTATGTTCAAACTCTTGAAAATGTAGTGTAGCTAATGGATAAGGTGTTATTAATGTTTGATTTGAATGTTTTTAAATCAGGCTGATTAGGAGACATTTTGTTGAACCAAGTGGCTTATATTTGTAGACCTGGACACAGGCATTCTTGCTTGATTTATAAACTGAAAATGTGGTCTTTTAACTGGAAAAGAAGTAATTAACTACATAAATCTTGGATAGATACTTAATTGCATTATTGGTGAAGGTGTTAAAGTTTTTGTGATTGGTTTTTGGTTTTGGTGATCTTTGTTTTTCAAACAGAAAAAAATTGCCTTTTTTTGACTTCAGGGTGGAATTAAAATAATGTCTCAAGTGTGCCATTTTGTATGAAGAAATGTGCTTGAATATATATTAATTATAGATCAAGTCATATTTTACATTCATGAGGAACTCAAAGGGTTCGATTGTAATTCTTTTTTGAGTAAAAGGCGATTGAGTGATTATTGCTGTGATCTGTGCCTCAAGGGTGCACATGTGTTTGCCTGTACATACCAGAGGCACACCATGGACACGTGCCGGCTGAGTGGCTGATAGAATCATCACGATGCTGAGGCATCGGTGACATGGAGGAGTAAATAAGAAAGAATTTACAGAAAACATGGTAGAGTTCTATGAAGGTCGTGCTGTCAGATTTTATAAGCGAGGCTTTCTGGGCCGGGAGCAGCGTTCCAGCCCGTCAGCTCCCGGGCTGCGCCTTGGGCACAGCACCAGCGCCCTGGCTGTGCCAGGTGGATGCTGACTCTCACCTGCGGTCAGCACAGAAACACAGCGTTCTGGGGGTGTCTCGAAAGACTTACCCATGAATGTTAGTGATTCTAGAGGTTTTCCTTTAAGGAGCTTTGACGTGGCAGAGTTGCTCTTTTATTTCTAGTTTATTGTCACAAGACATGAAAAGTTTCCAAATAGCTCTTTTTCTTGAGAGGTTTATGGATGAACTGAAATATCTAAAAGAGTAAATCCAGTTTATAAAGATTATCTAGTTTGTTTTATAAGTGCTGGAACACACAGAAAATTTATAAATATCAGATTTGTAGTGTAATCTAGTCTTTTACTCAGCCCTGTAGTCTTTAAAAATTAACAACATTTACTGGCTGATAAGGGGAAGGACTGAAGAAGGAAGGTTTGGCTCTGATATGTATCTTAGCTGTTGGTGTATTTCCCCTTCAACAGTTTGAAAGTTAATAATTGTTTTTGAGTGTAAAATTAACAGCTTTTATAATCATCATTAATTAATGCAGTTTGCTCTGGTTTTACAGTACACACAGTTATTATTCAGCGGACAGGATTTTAACATGTAAAAAGCTCATAAGGAGTTTTTCATTGGGAGTTATTTCTAGAATGTTTTTGCATACTTGGAAGTGTGTGTTGTTTCCCCAGGCAGTCATGATCTTGACTGTATGTTGGTGAGATGTGACGATGCCTCACTCTCTCATGCCGCTTCATTTTAGGTGCTCGTTCAAGGCTGCTAGAAAAGACATTGAAGTATGTTTTGACTGACTGTGCTTTTCAAAAGCCAAAGCTTAATAATCAGTTTTTACTGAACAGCAAGCTAAAGTTAAACTTTAATATATCTTTAGTATGTGTGTATATAGGTGTTTCTGTACTTGTTTGAGAGCATTTTTCATATTTTAAAATACAGTTAGGCTATATATTAGGTAAGATTGGATTATTTTTTGATATTTGGAAGAAAAATCGCTTATGACCAAACATTGGTTTCACTAACATTTGCTTTGTACCAGGTGCAATAGTAGTGCTCGGCTTGTAAGGATTCCTTTGCTTGGGAATCAAGGAGCACATTTCAGCTGGAAGAGGGAGAAGATACATAAGCAAATTATGCAGTGGATGTTTATGATAAATTTTAGAACCTTGTCTGTTGAATTCAAGATACCTAGAGTAAAATAGAAAGTGCTTTCTGGGTAAGGCATGCGCAGTAACGTCTTCACCTGACACCTCCAGGTTGTCAAAATCTCCTTTTGTGTTCCACTCTTCTTTTCTGAGCTCCAGACTTACATAACTGCCTCCTAGATGTCTTGCTGCACACACTTTCTCCTCTCGTATTTATTCCTGTTAGCGTTGAGTGACAGCATTCTACCCAAGCGTGCGATCGTCCTGAGAACCTAGGAGCTATTCCTCCTCACTCCTTTGAATTAAGCAGTAACCAAATTCAGTTTATTTAGAGTGTAGAAAGTACTTAGGAGATTTAATTTGGAAAATGCACTGCCTCAGAGATCACTGTGCACATTAACATAAAAGCACTTGCATTTTTCAAATTTATTTGATAAAAGGACTGCCCCCTCCTTTAATTTCTTATTTATACTATTAACATTCAGTGGAACGTTAACTGGAAAAGCTGTTGGTTACAACAGATGATACTATACTTTGCTGGGCTTAACAACTGAAATTTTTTTTTTTTAAATAATGATAAGCTAGTTATTTGAAAACTTGAAATTGTTCTAGAACATACAGAACTATTTGAGGATGAACATTATAAATTTATTTTACATTCTGCTGACTTGATCATATTGTCTACTATATTTCTATAAACTTAAGTGATTAAAGCTATTTGATGTGGCAGTTTTAACAGATTAAAATGTGAGTTTTGTGGGACAAAGTTTGCATACTACAGTGATCACAGGAGTATGAGATATTATAACATACAGCAATTAGAAATCAGATCTGTAAGCTTAAATAAAGTCAACTTCTGTAGTCCCATTTACATACACAGGTGCATGGAGAGGAGTAAAAGGGTTTGTGCGTTTTGATATTTGAGAATATACTGCCCGTTTCCCTCCTTATGGTCTTGTTCTTCACGTGGTCCTGTGTGAAGAGTCTTTTCCGGTGCTTTCCCTTCTTTAGTTCTCATTCATTTCTTAATCCTGAGCGCTCTGATGTTGTGCTTAATAATTCAACAAGTTGATGGTTTTTGGTGAATGGTTAAATCCGGTGGATTTATTTTTGTGCTCAGGTTTTAAGTTTTTCTCCCTGTTGACTTGGTAATGTAGTATCAGAAAAAGATTTGGACATGTATAAGACTGTGGAGGAGTGGAAGGAAACAGCCCCAGAACTCTGCTGCCCGTTAGGCCAGGGCACTTTCTCCTCCAGTATTTTGTTTCTGATGCCATTTCTTTTACTAAGATCATCTGAACAGGTTGGCGTGCTTGGGCAGAATCTGTTTTCATATTGTTTATATTTTCTCTTTTATTGCCCAGCATTATATTGTGAACATTTCCCTGTGTCATCAAAAACTTACTAACTACAGTGGTCTCTTCTTTTCAGCTTGGAGCACATTCAGAGCATTCCGAACTGTAACATTTTGAGGGCACATTATTTTAGAAATTTATTTTAAAATATGTGCTTTGAAGCTGTTTCTTTATATGCTCATTTCCTAGTTAGATGTCTTTGGGACTTCTTTTAAGTTTTCTTTTTCACTTTTTTTAAAAGTACTAACATTTGTGCGTATTTGTTCGCATGTTGAATTATTGCCTTGTAGTTTGTCCCTAGGAGTGTAAATATTTTGGCTCATAGGGCTTAAAAAATTTTAAGACCCTTCTTAGAACTCTTTAGGTGTTTGGTAAATGTACCAGTTTATACTTACTAGCATTAGACACATGTTTGTCTTTTTAATATATCTTTGCGAACAATGAGTATTATAGTTAAAAATAAGTTTCCAATTCAGCTGGCAAAGAGAAGAATCTTCTGTTTTAGAAAATTTTATAAAAGTGATAGTGTGTTCTCAGTGGAGGAAAAAACCTAGCATAGTTGAGTAAATATTCTCCTCGCCGGATTCTTTCTAGCAGGTGCTTTTGTTTAATGCTTTTATGGCATTTGCATGTGTTAGCTTGCCGCGTTTTGGTCCCAGCTGATCTGATTCTCAGAGCCAGAGGACCATGGCTTAGTCGCATTTTTGTGTCCTGTGTCTAACAGGGTTCTTGTGACATAGAAAGCGTTCAACAAATACTTGTTAAAAGAACCAAAATTGTTACTCTTTTAATGTGTAAAAATATCTACTTGGAATGTCTGCTTTACTGAATTTCTTTCGGTGGTTTTAAGAGTTCCACATTATTTTCCATTTCCTTTTATGTTTCATACTTTTTCTAAAAAACTATTTCTGGTTTCTGGATAAAGGGATTCATAATGATCGCATCAGGTGTGTGTCTTATAAGGGAACATAGGATATTTATAGAGAAGATGGTGGAAAACCTGAGATTAGCCATGTTGTAAAGTTGTATTTCTTAGGCCTTAGTCCCTTTATTCAAGGCCTCAGTGAAAGCAAATGGATTCACACTCATTATTTTAAATTTAGGGATACTTGCTAAATGTACCTTCAGAAGAATGTATGACATCTGGGAAGATAACAATAGACGTAGTTTTTTGAATCTTGACAGTTTTCCCTAAATATAGAGTAACTAGCATGGCAAAACCAAAAATTGATGGACACTTTCTCTAAAACACTGTCACCACAAACTCTTAATAGAAGTAGATGAGGACCAGCCTCCAATAACTACAAGACCCGCATGGTGTCAACACTTGTACTGAAAGATTCAGAAGAAAGCAGCAGGAATTTGATGGACTTGAGAACAGGAGAACCCCAAGCTAGCTAACAAAAAAGTCTCTGCCAAGTGTGGCAAGAAAGGTTGATGACAGCAGCTAAAGCGAAGAGATGCTTGTGAGTTCTCAGCGCACCAGAGGCCCACAGTGAATTCTGTGGTGGCCGAGCCCTCTGGTGCCTGTGAATCTTCAAAACCGACCGGTTGGAGTTCCCTTCCTGGTCAGAGTCCCACACTGAGGAGACGCTGCTGATCATGGAATGCAGACGAAACAGGATGAAGACCATAGGGGAGGAGGGGAGAAGGGCAAGTAAGCCAGGGGGAGGGTGCAAGTACAGGAGACCTCAGGCGTGCGTCTGTATTTTGGTATGCGTCGTATCCTCTTGAGGAAGACAGAGGAGGACTTTCTGAACCTGGAAAATCTGCTCCAGCTTCCTAAAAGATTTTTTAATTTTGCATGAAAGAGACCAACTGACTCAGTCAAATTCCCCCCGCCCCCGAACTTACTTTCATAAGAAAAAAGGAATGAGAGAAAAATATTTCTGCAGACAATGAAAGCATGCTGGAAAGAAATGCTTATAAAACAAATGAAAACTATAGCCTGATGTTTCTTTTCTTTTCTTTTTTTAATACTTTATTTTACTTTACAAGGCCTGATATTTCTAAATGAACTAAAACTCAAACAAACTTAGAAGATGATGCAAATATGGAGTGTTAGTCGCTCAGTCATGTCCAGCTCTTTACGACCCCATGGACTGTAGCCCACCAGGCTCCTCTATCCATGGGATTCTCCAGGCATGAATACTGGAGTGGGCTGCCATGCCCTCCTCCAGAGAATCTTCCTGACCCAGGGATCAAACCTGAGCCTCTTGGGTCTCCTGCATTGGCAGGTGGGTTCTTTACCACTAGTGCCACCTGGGAAGGTGTGGAAGAGCAACAGAAATCTGAATAAGGAAATCTTAGAAATGGTAAAGGGAAATAAAGAATCATTTGAAAAATGAAGCTCGACTAGAAGGTACACTAAAGTGAAACAAACAATAGAAAATGTCTTTGGAGAAACAGAAGATAAATAGGAGACAAAAATTTTAAAGAATTGAAGAAAAAGAAATGTTCTAGAAAAGGTGATATTTACCGAAGAGAGGCAAAGAAATATCAACATAGAAACAATACCAGAGTCTCCAAAGAGGAACCAGAGCAGTGAAACTTAATAAATTATATACTTATAATTAATAAATTATAAGTATATAATTATTAATAATTATAATTCGGGTAAATTTTCTGAAATTAAAAAAAAGAAAAAGGGTTATCACTACATTTGAAAAGTTATATACTTGGAGAAATTGATCCAGAAACAACTACCATGTAGATATATTCTTTAAACATTATTGGACTTGGAGGAAAATTGTTGGAGCCTGTAGGCAAAGATCCAAATCTTTTAAGGGGAAGGTTGTTGGATTATCTGGTTTTGATAACAGTGCTTTATTTTGGAAGCAGTGGAATAACAACATCTAATAAACACCAGGAGAACAAATAAGAGCCAGGGGTTTTATATCCAGCTAAACTGACTCAAGTATGAAAACAGCAAACAAAATGTCACGAACGTGAATGTGAATTTGGAGGCCATTCTTTCTTTGAGCACTTCTTAAGGAATCTACCAGGGAATAAACTTTGGCAGCCAAGGAGAGTGCAGGGACACTGACATAACAGGAGCTTTAAATAGGTACTCGTGGAACTTGAATGATGCTTATGCACGAGTATAGTATGTAATGGCTAGATTCCCTGCAGTGAAGATACAGGAGAGACATCACCATGAAAGAATAAAGTTCTGATTGCGTCAGTTACTAAGGGGAAATGAAAGATTCCTTAACATCGGATGCTTGGAGACTGGGGGGAGGGGGAAAGTCGGTAATTAAATTTCAGTGGTGTTACAAGTGGGGGAAGCAGTAGGTCATGCTGCTTCACCCCTAGACACATGATGAGAAGAAAGGAAAACAAGGGATTTGGGTAACTACGAGAACAAAATACACAGCTCCACAGCTCGCTCGCTTCACAGGAACCGGGGAATAGGAAGCACAGTAACAGCAGCAGAGCCTCACGGTGCAGTGCCGAGCGCTTACACAGCTGCTGCCGGGTGGATGTGGCCCGTTTCTGTTATTTTTGTTCTCTCCCCTCTCAGTTGTTACGACCATACTATTTATGCTTATTTTGAGCTTGTGTTTTCTCAAATTTACCCTTGTTTTGAGCATTTGACCTGTCTTCTCAGACCACCTGTCTAATGTTTCAAATTTTATCAGACTTAACAGTTAGTTAAAATCCATCTCATTCACATAATTTAAAGTTGTGTTGAAGGACTGTTTAACTTATAATGCTAATTTTTCCTACTTATTGGTATTACTCAGTTTTTGTTTGCAGGAGCAGGGTAGATAGAGAAAAATGTGTTGGAGTAAAGCGTTTTTTCTGGTAACTCAAGTTACTTGAAAAACTAACATTTTGTCTTTTCATATATTTGAAGTGATCATCTAATATCCATTTTTACATGAGTCTAATAGAAAAAGATTTTGTACAGCTCTGCAGATTTACTGGTAAAGAGATCTGAAATACTTTAGTTCTCCTTCTTCCCCATTCAGTAAAACACAAAATGTAATTTTTTTTTCTCTCTTTGAGGGCAAGGACTTTTTGCTGTCCTGTGAGTGTGAATATTCTTTGATAAATTACGTATCATAAAATTCTTGCATCTTCTAAGTTTGAGTTTTCAGTGAATTTTTACAATTGTGCAGCTGTCACCACCACAGTCCAGTTTACATATTTTTAGTTAAAACTAATTTGAATTCAGATAGAACGTCTGTAAAGAAGAAAATGAAAATCAGCAGTAATCCAAATAATCGGAATATCACTATTTTTTTAGCTTATGTATTTTTGCCTGTTGTACATTTTTTACATGGGGCTCCTTCGAACAAGACTGAAGAGGCAAATGGGGTCACCTTTTACTTTCTCTAGTCTTTTAAAATTTAAACATTTCCCCATCTTTTATAGCATCATTTTTCATGAGGAACTAGTATTCTATGAATCAGTTACTATTCCTCACTGTTGCTAATTAGTTCATAATAATGTTTAAGTGAATGTTGTGGTAGACCTTGTGTTCATGTGTGATTTATTGCCCTAAGTCTAGTCTTACAGGTTGCATTTATTGGGTTAAAGGGCATGTACATTTTTAAGACTTCTGATACATATTTTCAAATGTCTTTTTTAAAGAACAGATCAGGCGTTTATCAGGTGTACAGCACAATTTTACCCCACTGTAGAATCCTGAATATTTAAAAATATTTGCCAGTTTGGTAGAGAAAACATAACTTAATACTTTAATTTGCCTTTATTTGAATATTTGTGAGGTTTAGTATGTGTTTATATGGTCTCTGATCTTCCTTTTAGTATTTTTTTGCTGGTATTTCTCAAGTATTTTTTTTTTTTTTTTAATTTCATTTTCTTGAGAGTTCCTCATTGACTATTGTTATATGTCAGGAACCATTCTAAATGATTTACATTTATTAACTTATTTTTTCTTGATGGTAACTCTTAGATTGGTGTGATGATTAACCCAGCCAGAAGTTAGTAGCCTGCCCCAGGTCACACAGCTAGTCAGGGATGGAGCTTGCTTAGCCAGTATATTCCTGCTTTTGTTATTTCTCGTGAACTTTCTGGTTTACATTTGACTTTTAATTTTGTTCATAGTATTGCTTTATACAGGAGCTTTAAGTTTTTGTATGGAGGGTCTAGGGCTTATTTATTAGTGTAATGCCTGAAAATATACTAGATTCTCAAATATTTGTTGAACAGATGAGAATAAATCCATTAACAATCTGTCGATGGTGGTGACCTTTTACTTGGTGTATTGTATATCCTCTTACAGGGATTCCCGAGGGCTTCATAAATAATTTACTCTTTGGTGTTGATAAGATACAGTAAGCTTATCTGCATCAGCTTTTCTGGAAAATCTGTGGAAGTAATCACTGCTTTAAAAAGACAAGTGTTCTTTTGTTTGTTTGTTTTTCGTTTCTTACATGATGGTACACACGTTTCCATGCCATTCCCCCAAATCATCCCACCCTCGCCCTCTCCCACCAGTCCAAAAGGCTGTTCTATACATCTGTGTCTCTTTGCTGTCTCATATACAGGGTTATCGTTACCATCTTCCTAAACTCCATATATATGCATTAGTATACCGTATTGGTGTTTTTCTTTCTGGCTTGATTCACTCTGTATAATAGGCTCCAGTTTCATCCACCTCATTAGAACTGATTCAAATGTATTCTTTTTGATGGCTGAGTAATACTCCATTATATATATGTACCACAGCTTTCTTATCCATTCATCTGCTGATGGACATCTAGGTTGCTTCCATGTCCTGGCTATTATAAACAGTGCTGAGATGAACACTGGGGTACACGTGTCTCTTTCAGTTCTGGTTTCCTCGGTGAGTATGCCCAGCAGTGGGATTGCTGGGTCATAAGGCAGTTCTATTTCCAGTTTTTTAAGGAATCTCCACACTGTTCTCCATAGTGGCTGAACTAGTTTGCATTCCCACCAGCAGTGTAAGAGGGTTCCCTTTTCTCCACACCCTCTCCAGCATTTATTGCTTTGTAGACTTTTGGATCACAGGCATTCTGACTGGTGTGAAATGGTACCTCTGTGGTTTTGATTTGCATTTCTCTGATAATGAGTCATGTTGAGCATCTTTTCATGTGTTTGTTAGCCATCTATATATCTTTAGAGAAGTCTCTGTTTAATTCTTTGGCCCATTTTTTGATTGGGCCCAAAGAATTAAATAGACATTTACTACCCAAAGCAATCTACAGGTTCAGTGCAATCCCTGTCAAGCTACCAGTGCCATTCTTCACAGAGCTAGAACAGATAATTTCATATTTTTTATGGAAATACAAAAAACCTTGAGTAGCCAAAGCAATCTTGAGAAAGAAGAATGGAACTGGAGGAATCAACCTGCCTGACTTCAGGCTCTACTACAAAGCCACAGTCATCAAGACAGTTATGGTACTGGCACAAAGACAGAAGTATAGACCAATGGAACAAAATAGAAAGCCCAGAGATAAATCTACACACCTATGGACACCTTATCTTCGACAAAGGAGGCAAGAATATACAATGGATTAAAGACAATCTCTTTAACAAGTGATGCTGGGATAACCGGTCAACTACTTGTAAAAGAATGAAACTAGAACACTTTCTAACACCACACACAAAAATAAACTCAAAATGGATCAAAGATCTAAACCTAAGACCAGAAACTATAAAACTCCTAGAGGAGAACATAGGCAAAGCACTCTCCGACAAAAATCACAGCAGGATCCTCTATGACCCACCTCCCAGAATACTGGAAATAAAAGCAAAAATAAACAAATGGGACCTAATTAAAATTAAAAGCTTCTGCACAACAAAGGAAACTATAAGCAAGGTGAAAAGACAGGCTTTGGAATGGGAGAAAATAATAGCAAATGAAGCAACTGACAAACAACTAATCTCAAAAATATACAAGCAACTCCTGTAGTTCAATTCCAGAAAAAGAAATATGTTCCTAAACAAGCACATAGGAGTGGTGAAGAAAGCGTATTATGGACAGATTTGAATTGTAGATTCAAGTGAAATAAAATACTTGTTTTGAGTGTAGGAATACTTTGATGGAGTTTCGTTTTCATAGTTTTAGAAAATGGATCAACTTGGCCATTATTTTAAAAGTTTGTTAAAGTAAATTTTGATTTATTTTAAGCAGTAAGAGTCTTTAAAAGGAAAACCCAAACTAAAAAAGCTGATGTAAACAGTTACAGCGTAAGGCTTTGACAGTGTGGCTTGAGCACTCCATAGGAATCATTTAATACTGCACTTCTCTCAGTGGGCTTTCTCCCTTTTTCTTTGACGTTTAGCTTGGTTGAAGCCTTTGTTTCCTTTAAATGCTAGTCTTATTAAAAAGTGTAGACATCCGTATTGTTAAGTGGGCCTATGTTAGAGATTCAGGAGCTGTACAAATAAGTCCACTTTCATTTTTTCACATTATCCACAAAATATACACGGGAGCAAGTGCTCAGAAAGCAGACCCTTGAAAAGGTAGACTGTTATTTTGTTAATAGAAATCTAGATCTGCTTTATATAGAGTTATAAAAGTTAAAAAATGTGTTGAATGCTTGCTTTTTCTAGAACCTTCTGGTTACAACCAACCTTTTTTTTTTTTTTTTTGCCTTTACTAGTAGTAGTATTTTTTAATTTTTTTTTGCGACCCCATGGACTATAACCTACTAGGCTTCTCTGTCCATGGGATTTTNGAGCCCTCTGGTGCCTGTGAATCTTCAAAACCGACCGGTTGAAGTTCCCTTCCTGGTCAGAGTCCCACACTGAGGAGACACTGCTCATCATGGAATGCAAACAGGATGAAGACCATAGGGGAGGAGGGGAGAAGGGCAAGTAAGCCAGGGGGAGGGTGCAAGTACAGGAGACCTCAGGCGTGCGTCTGTATTTTGGTATGCGTCGTATCCTCTTGAGGAAGACAGAGGAGGACTTTCTGAACCTGGAAAATCTGCTCCAGCTTCCTAAAAGATTTTTTTATTTTGCATGAAAGAGACCAACTGACTCCGTCAAATTCCTCCCGCCCCCGAACTTACTTTCATAAGAAAAAAGGAATGAGAGAAAAATATTTCTGCAGACAATGAAAGCATGCTGGAAAGAAATGCTTATAAAACAAATGAAAACTATAGCCTGATGTTTCTTTTCTTTTCTTTTTTTAATACTTTATTTTACTTTACAAGGCCTGATATTTCTAAATGAACTAAAACTCAAACAAACTTAGAAGATGATGCAAATATGGAGTGTTAGTCGCTCAGTCATGTCCAGCTCTTTACGACCCCATGGACTGTAGCCCACCAGGCTCCTCTATCCATGGGATTCTCCAGGCATGAATACTGGAGTGGGCTGCCATGCCCTCCTCCAGAGAATCTTCCTGACCCAGGGATCAAACCTGAGCCTCTTGGGTCTCCTGCATTGGCAGGTGGGTTCTTTACCACTAGTGCCACCTGGGAAGGTGTGGAAGAGCAACAGAAATCTGAATAAGGAAATCTTAGAAATGGTAAAGGGAAATAAAGAATCATTTGAAAAATGAAGCTCGACTAGAAGGTACACTAAAGTGAAACAAACAATAGAAAATGTCTTTGGAGAAACAGAAGATAAATAGGAGACAAAAATTTTAAAGAATTGAAGAAAAAGAAATGTTCTAGAAAAGGTGATACTTACCGAAGAGAGGCAAAGAAATATCAACATAGAAACAATACCAGAGTCTCCAAAGAGGAACCAGAGCAGTGAAACTTAATAAATTATAAACTTATAATTAATAAATTATAAGTATATAATTATTAATAATTATAATTTGGGTAAATTTTCTGAAATTAAAAAAAAGAAAAAGGGTTATCACTACATTTGAAAAGTTATATACTTGGAGAAATTGATCCAGAAACAACTACCATGTAGATATATTCTTTAAACATTATTGGACTTCGAGGAAAATTGTTGGAGCCTGTAGGCAAAGATCCAAATCTTTTAAGGGGAAGGTTGTTGGATTATCTGGTTTTGATAACAGTGCTTTATTTTGGAAGCAGTGGAATAACAACATCTAATAAACACCAGGAGAACAAATAAGAGCCAGGGGTTTTATATCCAGCTAAACTGACTCAAGTATGAAAACAGCAAACAAAATGTCACGACCGTGAATGTGAATTTGGAGGCCATTCTTTCTTTGAGCACTTCTTAAGGAATCTACCAGGGAATAAACTTTGGCAGCCAAGGAGAGTGCAGGGACACTGACATAACAGGAGCTTTAAATAGGTGCTCGTGGGACTTGAGTGATGCTTATGCACGAGTATAGTATGTGACGGCTAGATTCCCTGCAGTGAAGATACAGGAGAGACATCACCATGAAAGAATAAAGTTCTGATTGCGTCAGTTACTAAGGGGAAGTGAAAGATTCCTTAACATCGGATGCTTGGAGACTGGGGGGAGGGGGAAAGTCGGTAATTAAATTTCAGTGGTGTTACAAGTGGGGAAAGCAGTAGGTCATGCTGCTTCACCCCTAGACACATGATGAGAAGAAAGGAAAACAAGGGATTTGGGTAACTACGAGAACAAAATACACAGCTCCACAGCTCGCTCGCTTCACAGGGACCGGGGAATAGGAAGCACAGTAACAGCAGCAGAGCCTCACGGTGCAGTGCCGAGCGCTTACACAGCTGCTGCCGGGTAGATGTGGCCCGTTTCTGTTATTTTTGTTCTCTCCCCCTCAGTTGTTACGACCATACTATTTATGCTTATTTTTGAGCTTGCGTTTTCTTAAATTTACCCTTGTTCTGAGCATTTGACCTGTCTTCTCAGACCACCTGTTTAATGTTTCAAATTTTATCAGACTTAACAGTTAGTTAAAATCCATCTCATTCACATAATTTAAAGTTGTGTTGAAGGACTGTTTAACTTATAATGCTAATTTTTCCTACTTATTGGTATTACTCAGTTTTTGTTTGCAGGAGCAGGGTAGATAGAGAAAAATGTGTTGGAGTAAAGCGTTTTTTCTGGTAACTCAAGTTACTTGAAAAACTAACATTTTGTCTTTTCATATATTTGAAGTGATCATCTAATACCCATTTTTACATGAGTCTAATAGAAAAAGATTTTGTACAGCTCTGCAGATTTACTGGTAAAGAGATCTGAAATACTTTAGTTCTCCTTCTTCCCCATTCAGTAAAACACAAAATGTAATTTTTTTTTCTCTCTTTGAGGGCAAGGACTTTTTGCTGTCCTGTGAGTGTGAATATTCTTTGATAAATTACGTATCATAAAATTCTTGCATCTTCTAAGTTTGAGTTTTCAGTGAATTTTTACAATTGTGCAGCTGTCACCACCACAGTCCAGTTTACATATTTTTAGTTAAAACTAATTTGAATTCAGATAGAACGTCTGTAAAGAAGAAAATGAAAATCAGCAGTAATCCAAATAATCGGAATATCACTATTTTTTTTAGCTTATGTATTTTTGCCTGTTGTACGTTTTTTACATGGGGCTCCTTCGAACAAGACTGAAGAGGCAAATGGGGTCACCTTTTACTTTCTGTAGTCTTTTAAAATTTAAACATTTCCCCATCTTTTATAGCATCATTTTTCATGAGGAACTAGTATTCTATGAATCAGTTACTATTCCTCACTGTTGCTAATTAGTTCATAATAATGTTTAAGTGAATGTTGTGGTAGACCTTGTGTTCATGTGTGATTTATTGCCCTAAGTCTAGTCTTACAGGTTGCATTTATTGGGTTAAAGGGCATGTACATTTTTAAGACTTCTGATACATATTTTCAAATGTCTTTTTTAAAGAACAGATCAGGCGTTTATCAGGTGTACAGCACAATTTTACCCCACTGTAGAATCCTGAATATTTAAAAATATTTGCCAGTTTGGTAGAGAAAACATAACTTAATACTTTAATTTGCCTTTATTTGAATATTTGTGAGGTTTAGTATGTGTTTATATGGTCTCTGATCTTCCTTTTAGTATTTTTTTGCTGGTATTTCTCAAGTATTTTTTTTTTTTTTTTAATTTCATTTTCTTGAGAGTTCCTCATTGACTATTGTTATATGTCAGGAACCATTCTAAATGATTTACATTTATTAACTTATTTTTTCTTGATGGTAACTCTTAGATTGGTGTGATGATTAACCCAGCCAGAAGTTAGTAGCCTGCCCCAGGTCACACAGCTAGTCAGGGATGGAGCTTGCTTAGCCAGTATATTCCTGCTTTTGTTATTTCTCGTGAACTTTCTGGTTTACATTTGACTTTTAATTTTGTTCATAGTATTGCTTTATACAGGAGCTTTAAGTTTTTGTATGGAGGGTCTAGGGCTTATTTATTAGTGTAATGCCTGAAAATATACTAGATTCTCAAATATTTGTTGAACAAATGAGAATAAATCCATTAACAATCTGTCGATGGTGGTGACCTTTTACTTGGTGTATTGTATATCCTTTTACAGGGATTCCCGAGGGCTTCATAAATAATTTACTCTTTGGTGTTGATAAGATACAGTAAGCTTATCTGCATCAGCTTTTCTGGAAAATCTGTGGAAGTAATCACTGCTTTAAAAAGACAAGTGTTCTTTTGTTTGTTTGTTTTTCGTTTCTTACATGATGGTACACATGTTTCCATGCCATTCCCCCAAATCATCCCACCCTCGCCCTCTCCCACCAGTCCAAAAGGCTGTTCTATACATCTGTGTCTCTTTGCTGTCTCATATACAGGGTTATCGTTACCATCTTCCTAAACTCCATATATATGCATTAGTATACCGTATTGGTGTTTTTCTTTCTGGCTTGATTCACTCTGTATAATAGGCTCCAGTTTCATCCACCTCATTAGAACTGATTCAAATGTATTCTTTTTGATGGCTGAGTAATACTCCATTATATATATGTACCACAGCTTTCTTATCCATTCATCTGCTGATGGACATCTAGGTTGCTTCCATGTCCTGGCTATTATAAACAGTGCTGAGATGAACACTGGGGTACACGTGTCTCTTTCAGTTCTGGTTTCCTCGGTGAGTATGCCCAGCAGTGGGATTGCTGGGTCATAAGGCAGTTCTATTTCCAGTTTTTTAAGGAATCTCCACACTGTTCTCCATAGTGGCTGAACTAGTTTGCATTCCCACCAGCAGTGTAAGAGGGTTCCCTTTTCTCCACACCCTCTCCAGCATTTATTGCTTTGTAGACTTTTGGATCACAGGCATTCTGACTGGTGTGAAATGGTACCTCTGTGGTTTTGATTTGCATTTCTCTGATAATGAGTCATGTTGAGCATCTTTTCATGTGTTTGTTAGCCATCTATATATCTTTAGAGAAATCTCTGTTTAATTCTTTGGCCCATTTTTTGATTGGGCCCAAAGAATTAAATAGACATTTACTACCCAAAGCAATCTACAGGTTCAGTGCAATCCCTGTCAAGCTACCAGTGCTATTCTTCACAGAGCTAGAACAGATAATTTCATATTTTTTATGGAAATACAAAAAACCTTGAGTAGCCAAAGCAATCTTGAGAAAGAAGAATGGAACTGGAGGAATCAACCTGCCTGACTTCAGGCTCTACTACAAAGCCACAGTCATCAAGACAGTTATGGTACTGGCACAAAGACAGAAGTATAGACCAATGGAACAAAATAGAAAGCCCAGAGATAAATCTACACACCTATGGACACCTTATCTTCGACAAAGGAGGCAAGAATATACAATGGATTAAAGACAATCTCTTTAACAAGTGATGCTGGGA
>SJYW01025315.1:27402-51994 GCA_006410735.1 Raphicerus campestris
CTATAACCTACTAGGCTTCTCTGTCCATGGGATTTTCCAGGCAAGAATACTGGAGTGGATTGCCATTTCCTTCTCCAGGGGATCTTCCCAACCCAGGGATCGAACCTGGGTCTCCTGCATTGGAGGCAGACACTTTAACCTCTGAGCCACCAGGGAAGCCCCAGTAGTAGTATTTTTTAAGCCATGCTTAAATGCCATGTTAAAATCAAATTTGTACTTTTTTTCTATATTAAGCATTAATTACTCAATTTACAGGTGTATAGTTAATAAAACTTAACTCTGGAAAATAGCAGTTTTCCTTTTCCTCATTCTCACTCCTTAGTGGTAAAACATCTTTTAACATTCAGTTTTAAAATTCTTCCTTTGGTTACTTTACATCACTTTAAATAGAGTAATGTGTTTATAAATCTGTTTTTTTTAATTTAAGAAACTAAAGACTGTCCTATGAGAAAGAAGAAATCAGATAGCTCTGTGTGCTTTTCTTTCTGCCAATTTTTATTTCTCTTTTAATTTTTTCTGTTATTATTACAACTTTATAAAATTGACTTAAATCTCTTTCTCGACCTGTCAGTTTTAGACAGTTTCTCTTGTTTCCCCAAGATACAAAATGAGAGCTTTGGTTCCCTTTCTTCTTGTCTCGCAGCCTTTGTCCGCCAGACAGTGGCTTTCACGTTGCGTACAAGGGTGCGCACTTACATACCTTTCCTAAACTGTAATTGGCTCCATGGTTTTTTATCTTGAGCTTCTGTTGAAAATTAAAAACAGGAAAACTGTACTGGGAAATTGCTGAGTGGATTAGGACCTAGAGAAGGAGATGTATGTCACCAAGCTTCTTCCACTCAAGGGAGGAATGCTAACACTGGGATTGGAGGTGTAGTGTAATGTCATGATGATTTTCAAAAATGATTTAATTGTGTGCTGTGCCAATTTTCACTGGGCAAAATATTTTGTTTTAAATCAGAGCCAGAGTAATTGTTTATAATACTTGTCACCTTCATTCGGTCTATGAGAAGGCCCTCTTTTATAATATTTTAATGAAAAATACTTGTAACCCCTGTTGCCCCACTCAAGAATCTGACCTCCATGTGCCATTATCAGCTTCTCTCCCAGTTGCAGGGGCAAATGCAGGTTTGTGGTTTGTGGTGAGACGCCAGGCAGATGGCCTCAGTTCAGTGGGTGTGAGTAGGGGTCTTGGCAAGAGGGGTCTCAGCCTTTCATGGTCAGGTGAGAGGGTCCCGGGGAGCAGAGTGGAGCTCTGCTGCTCCTGACTAGCCCTTCTGTGGCAGGTGGCCTACTGTCTTCCAGGGCTTTTTTTTTTTTTTTGCCTCAGCCTGGGGGTGACTGTCCTCTTTGCATGGCTGAGACTAGTGTGTTGACTCTGCGATAGATGCTTCTTTGAGCACTTGGGAGAGGCTGGCCGCACAGCAGATAGTTGTATGGTAGTCAGGCCCCCTTCTGCCCATCTTTCTTTCTACTCCAGTTTTCCTTTTGCACCCAGATGGCACCTGCCGCTTCTGCTGTGGTTCTTGGTGTCTGCTTTCAGCTCTGAGTCGTTCGGATACTCTTCTGATTTTTGGTATGATCCTGCTGGCCTTTTGTCTTGAAGAAATCTGTCAGAACTTTTGGCTCACTGCAGTGAATCTCTCTCCCATGCCCTGCTGATGATTCTATTTTTGTGACTTTTAACTGCTATGTTGGTAGATATTACAGAGGATGTGACCAAGTATGCTTAGCCCACCTGTGCTGTAGATTTTTCCTTTTGAGAGCACTTTCCAGCCTCAGTTTAGGAAACTGAGCTTCTGGGTGTGGTGTTTGTTACTTCTCTTGCTGTTTGTCTTAAAGGATTTTTTCAAGCATTATTCCAGTTGTGGCTGTCTTTGCTTCTTTGGTAGTAAATGTTAACAAGTAGGTGAAATTCATGATCTCAGTAAAACTTCTACTACCCACCTATAGCGGAGAAGGCAATGGCACCCCACTCCAGTACTCTTGCCTGGAAAATCCCATGGACGGAGGAGCCTGGTAGGCTGCAGTCCATGGGGTCGCTAAGAGTCAGACACGACTGGACGATTTCACTTGCTCTTTTCACTTTCATGCATTGGAGAAGGAAATGGCAACCCACTCCATTGTGCTTGCCTGGAGATCCCAGGGACGGGGGAGCCTGGTGGGCTGCCGTCTGTGGGGCCGCACAGTCGGACACGACTGGAGCGACTTAGTAGTAGCAGTACTCGCCTATAGTAAAGCACTTAAAGTTGCCCGTGCAAGAAATAGCTCTCTTGAGAATCAACACCTGTACTTCAGTTTCTCCCTTTGTGATTTTTGGTTTGGGCTCTGTTTGGAAGCTTCTCTAGTGGCTCAGATGGAAAAGAATCCACCTGCAGTGTAGGAGACCTGGGTTCGGTCCCTGGGTTGGGAAGATCCCAACTGGAGAAAGGCATGACAACCCACTCCAGTATTCTTGCCGGGAGAATCCCCATGGATAGAGGAGCCTGGCGGGCTACAGTCCATGGGGTTTCAAAGAGTTGGACACGACTGAAAGACCAAGCACGCACCGTTTGGAAGCACTGTATTCTCTGTCCATGTTTTGCCCATTACCGCCACGTGGCCTCTTCTTGCTCCCTAGGTTTCAACTGCTTTGGAGGATGGGTCCTTATCTCAGGTGCTTTGACCCCCAAGCCTCTTGAAAGTGAATTTTTCATACTGTTCATTTTTAAAATCAGACTAAGTATAACCCCTAAATGTATGCAATCTCTCCACTTGTTTTCATAGTCATGGATATTGGTAAAGAAAATTCTTAATGCAGTTTGTATAGGTGAGGATAGTTAAGAAAGATGAACTGGTTACTTAATATTTTATTCAAGGACAATCCAAGGAAAGTTTTTAACCCCAAAGTTAATTTGCAAAAATCTTTTTTTGTTGTTGCTTCAGCAGTGTGCATTAGTTATGATAACATTTAGCTAAATAAAAGCTTGATCAGTCAGCTTTTAATATTTCCACAATACTTGAGGGAGTAAAAGTATATTTAATATACAACGGTGAGTATTTGTAATGTTTTGAGTGCTTTTTTTGTTTTGGGAGGGGAAGGAGGATGAAGATGGGGCCATTTCCCATATGTGAACTAGTTGATCCACAAGGGTAGAGAATAGTCCAAGATTTAAAACTTTCTGTCCATAATCTAGATGTAAGTAACAGTTTACCTTCAGCTTTTGTATGCAGATTTATGAGGAGGAGGAGGAGGGTGGAAGGCGTCAGAGTTGCTCTCAGGTTGGAGAGGACAGACATCTCTGGATGTCGTCCTTTTGTAAAGGATGTCCTACAAGGCGATGTGAAGGTGCCTCATTTTTACAAGGGGTGAGGTGTCACAGACTGGACCAAAGTAGTTGCTCAAAAGTTTTGAATATTTGAGATTCCAGATTAGATGGCTTCAGATTTAAAAAGGAAAATGCTTTCCATTTTTCAAAACTAGACAGCTACATTGTAGTTCTCTCTAAAATATAAAATTGTTGGTATGGTATGGTTTATCATTTGAAATCATCTTGGATGACTTATTACTTGTCATAATAATGGCCTGTTACACATTAAGAGGCTAGAGTCTGTTTATATATTTTGAGCATCTTTAATTGCAGATTTGAGAAGTTGCCAGTTATATTTTCCAAATATGTTTCTTCCTGCAATATAACTGGAGTGCTATATTTTAAAAAGTAAATGGTTGATTCTATACCTAGAAACTTAGTATTTTCTTTACTAGAAGTTCTAAAATACAAATGTGATGAACGTTTCCAATGTTCAATTTCTGATTAGTAGTCATTGATATTTTCCTGAACTTCACTATTTAAGTAAGTTTTAAAAGAATTGATGATAAACTGAACAACATTTAAACTCAGGATGTTTTATCCCAGAGCATCTGTCACCAGGCAGATGATGTTTCCTTGTGTCTCTAGGTCCCAAAGGAAAATGAAAGTGCCAAGGTTTTACTGGTTTTTCTTTAAGGATGGAAAATTTCGTCTTATGGAGAATGTTTTAAGACGTGGACTGAGAACAGTCTTTGTTTACATGGAAAATGCTTTTTGTTTTTAAACTGCTGTAGATTCAGTTTATCGATGTGATGGACGTAAGAAGCTTGAACCTGGGAGAAATGACCAGGATATTAAAAATTTATGGGCAGGAGTGTGAATGAAATTGACTTAAAAATCTTTCTCTCTTATTTCTCTCTTTTGCCTTTGCCGTTAGGAATTAAAGGAGGCTTGTGACAGGTTCCAAGTATTAAACACGCAAGCATTAAAGGAGGTTTGTAAAGGGTTCCAAGTATTAAGCACCCACCCAAATGATATCTGAAGGGGGAAGTAAGATTGAGTCTTTCAGTTAGAGTGGTTTTTCACCTTTGCTTAAATAAGCCTTGGTTAGTGTAGATGCTTTTGTCATATGACGGCACTGAGAGTGATTCTGACCTAACCTTTTTTGAACATTTCTATTTTTATATATGTTCGTATGGGTAGCAAACCATGAGATTTACTAGTACTTGACTGATATTATTTACAGATATTGTTAGTGTATGTGGGAGGGCTTTGGTTTTTCCAGTGATCATGTATAGATGTGAGAGTTGAACTGTGAAGAAAGCTGAGTGCCGAAGAACTGATGCTTTTGAACTGTGGTGTTGGAGAAGATTTTTGAGAGTCCCTTGGACTGCAAGGAGATCCAGCCAGTCCATTCTGAAGGAGATCAGTCCTGGGTGTTCATTGGAAGGACTGATGGTAAAACTGAAACTCCAGTACTTTGGCCACCTCATGAGAAGAGTTGACTCATTGGAAAAGATGCTGGGAAGGACTGGGGGCAGGAGGAGAAGGGGATGACAGAGGATGAGATGGCTGGATGGCATCACCAACTCGATGGATATGAGTCTGAGTGAACTCCGGGAGATGGTGATGGACAGGGAGGCCTGGCGTGCTGCGATTCATGGGGTCGCCAAGAGTCGGACACGACTNAATGTTTTAAGATGTGGACTGAGAACAGTCTTTGTTTACATGGAAAATGCTTTTTGTTTTTAAACTGCTGTAGATTCAGTTTATCGATGTGATGGACGTAAGAAGCTTGAACCTGGGAGAAATGACCAGGATATTAAAAATTTATGGGCAGGAGTGTGAATGAAATTGACTTAAAAATCTTTCTCTCTTATTTCTCTCTTTTGCCTTTGCCGTTAGGAATTAAAGGAGGCTTGTGACAGGTTCCAAGTATTAAACACGCAAGCATTAAAGGAGGTTTGTAAAGGGTTCCAAGTATTAAGCACCCACCCAAATGATATCTGAAGGGGGAAGTAAGATTGAGTCTTTCAGTTAGAGTGGTTTTTCACCTTTGCTTAAATAAGCCTTGGTTAGTGTAGATGCTTTTGTCATATGACGGCACTGAGAGTGATTCTGACCTAACCTTTTTTGAACATTTCTATTTTTATATATGTTCGTATGGGTAGCAAACCATGAGATTTACTAGTACTTGACTGATATTATTTACAGATATTGTTAGTGTATGTGGGAGGGCTTTAGTTTTTCCAGTGATCATGTATAGATGTGAGAGTTGAACTGTGAAGAAAGCTGAGTGCCGAAGAACTGATGCTTTTGAACTGTGGTGTTGGAGAAGATTTTTGAGAGTCCCTTGGACTGCAAGGAGATCCAGCCAGTCCATTCTGAAGGAGATCAGTCCTGGGTGTTCATTGGAAGGACTGATGGTAAAACTGAAACTCCAGTACTTTGGCCACCTCATGAGAAGAGTTGACTCATTGGAAAAGATGCTGGGAAGGACTGGGGGCAGGAGGAGAAGGGGATGACAGAGGATGAGATGGCTGGATGGCATCACCAACTCGATGGATATGAGTCTGAGTGAACTCCGGGAGATGGTGATGGACAGGGAGGCCTGGCGTGCTGCGATTCATGGGGTCGCCAAGAGTCGGACACGACTGAGCGACTGACCTGAGCTGATTTTCATCCTTAGAGCTGAAAGGACAGTTTGTTTGGGAACAAGGGGTTCAGGGTTAGACGGTCTTTAAGGGTTCTTCCAGCTGTCACGTTCCTGCCCTTAAGAAGCTGACTCTAGGTGGGGGTTTCTTTGGACTTTTTAAATGACTTTTATCCAGAACTGCTAAGTAGAACACGGGAAGAAATGAGGAGAGAAGCATAGGTGGTGGTTGCTTTGGAGATGCTCGAAAAGTGGCTTTAGTTTTCTTAAGGGGGAAGATAACTTGCAGTGGTGGAGATAGGAGCAACATGCTGTTTTCTTTGGATCTGATGCTTGAAATCTGTTCTTTGTCTTAATTCAATATATTTGACAAATGCTAGAAGTCTTTCTGGAGACATTAACAGACATTCTGTGGGAAAATACATTTGAAAATCTCTGACTTCTTGGTGTGGGATGAATCTGTACTCCATTTAGGAGATAATTGCTAGGATAGGTGGGAGAAGTTGATCTATTTTAAAATAAAACTTTATCTTTTATAAAGACACAGTCATAAGGCACAAATGGGAAATGTGTCTCCTTGACATGTTTCAAAGCAGTTTTCTGAATATGTGAGATTAAAGACGTTCTCTCAACCACTAAGAATTGAACACCGATGCTCTCTAAGACTGTATTTGTAGCTGTTAGTATACAGAGTATACCAAGTTACTGTATTTAAAACTGTATTTGTAGCTGTTAGTCATACCGACAGTAGGATTTTTTTAAACGTTTTACTCATTATTAGAAATTTTACATTTGAATATAATGTGTTTATATTGTGCTTATGTCTTGATCTTAGTTCCATGATATGAGCATTATTTCCCAATTTATAGATTCTGAGACCTATAGGTTAATAACTTGGGGTTTTGTAATTTTAAAAATTATTTTGAAATTATATATTTGCATAGATCGTAACCAAAACCATAATGTTATTTCTCTTCAGTCTGATCAAGCTTGTTTCAGGCTTCCAGTGAGCCAGGTGTTCTGTTATGCCCACCTCTTGTTTAGGTTTTTTGTAATAGAATAAAAATGATTTATAGGATTTCTCTAATATGAGAATATACTTGAATGTATGGAAAGAGATTTACATAATGCCTGCCTTTGAGTAGGTGGGGGGAAGCGGTTGATGGCAGCTTCTGATAGAAAAACTCAGAACTGTCCAGTAAGAAGTTAACTACATTAGCTGTGTTCTGTGTGTATTACGGTGGACTTCATTTGGAGTGAAAAATAGAATATGATTCTAATCCTTTACAGTTGCTGTTAATTTTGCTCTAGCCCTGAAAGTGTTAACAGCAACTTGAAAATGTGACAAAGCTCAATTTCATTTCTTGTTTATTGCTTGTTTTCCTATTGGACGTTGGGAAGTAGCTCTGCCCTGGCAACTAAAATAGGCTATTTGCATACCCTCGTTTGATTGGCTAGCATTCCGACTAACAGTTCCAATCATATGGAGTCAGTTTAGTGGTAGGCTATGCTAATTAGCCGCTGTTGCTGGGGTTCAGGATGGCTTCTATGTGCTATTTTGCTGCATTGTGTTGCCTGGTGAGAGACATTGATAAATGAGTGTTTAATGATCTGCAGCAGTTCCCACTCACTGCGGGCAGGCGGATTTTAGAACAGAAGTGGAAATAAGGATTTGATTGCTTTGTTAAATACCTGTAACCAAAATATGTGTATTAAATTATATAAGTAAATTGTTTAAAATTTTTATCTAATTAAATACTTTTATTACAAAAAAGAAAATGCTTTAGTGTTGTCAAAATATAACCCAGGGAGCAGCACTATGCACAGGTTTTCTAGAACTCTGTTCAGTAAAATTGATTTTTCTTTTCAGATTAGAAATAGTACCATTGCAAAAAGTAGCCTATTTGATATTTCTCATGATTGACCTTTTATAATGGTACATGTTTGTGTTTTTATTAATAAATTGGTGCAAGTTTGGGGGCAGAGTTTATCTGGCACTGCTCATGTAGTCCAGCAGGTAGGAGCATAACTCAAAGCCCCTTGTTCGTGTTCTTCGGTTCATCTTCAAGTTGTTACTCATCATCTCTCGTTACTACTATCTTTCTGATTTAAGTCAGATGTTTTAACTATTGCTTGTACTAATAGTATCTTTGCTTTACATTAAGTCTTTATTGAGTAGTTTGGTGAGCGAGTCTGTAGGAAATTAAAATCTTCAGTGATTCGTTCAAAGAACTTAAGAGATGAAGAGTAAACTCATGCAGACTTAGATGAAGACATAACACTGTCGTACAGAAAGTACCATAAGTATCTGTCTGAAAGAGTACAGGAACAAGACATCCCAGGCTTTTTGAGGACTGGGACACGGGAAACAGGACGAGTAGTCTGGGAAAGGCTTTTGGGAAAGCCCATGGAACTCCGTTAAGGTTTTAAATATGGCTTAGTTCAAATAGCTGGAGAGTAGTATTGGAAGGAAGAACATTTTAGTGTGAAGAACAGATAGCAGTTGAACAAAAGTGACCATCCTGGTATTACTGTTACCCAGTATAGGTGGTCACGGTGACTAAGGCGTCAGTGTCTTAGATGTTTCAGTGCCTGAGCTTCTAAGCCAGCTGGTGTCATTCCCTTAAAATCAGAACTGCTGTTTCACTGTTCTGGCTCTCATTTTCTTTGGCTTCTCTTCACTTGTTTTTGTGGCAACTCGTGCTCTTCACCTTGTGCTGTCTGTTGGTTAAAGCATAAGGGTTTAAACTTTCTTTCCTCTGTCCCTTTTGAGCCTAAAGCACTGAAACACAGGATGGTACCAAAAATAATCCAGGTGAATTTTAGATGTCTGTATTAAATTATCTAAGAACTTTACCCCTTTAATTGTTATATCTTTTATTTAAGGGTCTGGTTAAATCAGATGGGCATGCTAATTGGACAGTCTTAACATCCTTGCAAAGAATGTAAGCAAAAATTAAACCTTAACATCTGATCATGTTTCCTACTGACGATATATTCTAGAACAAATGTACACATGTTATATATCAATTATAGCTCAGTAAAACTGAAATAAAAATGAACAGAAATGCTTTATTCATCCCCATAGTCAAAGGGACCTAGGCTCCTCCACTCAAGGAGTTTGTAGTTCAATGGAGGTAGTTGACGTATGTCTTTATGTAACTGTGTGATACAGTTACGGCAAGTGGTGAAATATCCGTGCTGCAGGAGAGGTGAAAATTCAGAGGAGGGAGTGATCCTTTTTCTGTTGGAACTAGGAAAAGATTCTTGATGAAAGTGGTATTTCACATGGTCTTAGGAAGGCTTGTTTGTGATCTGTTTGTCCTCTTCGGTAGAGTATTCAAATCCTTGGTCCTACTTTTCCCTCCTTCTTCGCCTTAATACTGAGTTCTGAGAATTTTATCTATTTTGAATTCAAGTCCTTTAGCAGATAAATGATTTACAAGTAATTTATCCTAATTCATGGCTTATTTTTTCATTCTCTTTAAGTGTCTTTGAACAAATATTTTTAATTTTTATGACGTCTAATTCATTGATTTGTTCTTCTGTGGATCATGCTTTTGGAAAACTTATAAACTGTCCAAAGATCCGAAAGGTTTCCCGTTTTCTTCCCCCCTTAGATTTTATAATTTTGGGTGTTAAATTTAAGTCTGTGATCCATTTGGAGTTAATGTTTGTAATTGGTGCTGCAAGGTATAGATCACTTTTTCTGCAAATGGTCCATTTGAAGAAAGGACTATCCTTTCTCCACTGAATTACTTTTGTATCTTTGTTGAAAATCAGTCTCCGTGTGGTGTGGGTCTGTTCACGGACTTCCTGTTCTTTTGTGTTAATCTGTTCCATTAATCCATTTGTCTGTTTTGATGCCAATACCATATTGCCTTTATTACTGTAGCCTTAAAATTAAGTATTGAAATCTGATAGTGGTGGTGGCAGTCCTGCAATTTCTTCTTTTCCAAAATTGTGATGTCTGCTCTAGGTCCTTTGTGTTTCCGGAAATTTCCTTCTGGATATTTCACCAGTTTCTGTAACTGTATCACACAGTTACTGACAAATCATTTTGTCAGTTTCTGCAAATAGGAAACTGACAGAAATCTTACTTAGATTTTTCTTTAATTTCTCTGATATTTCTAATTTTCAGTGTATTGAGTCTTACACATCTTTTGTCAGATCTGTGAAAGTATTTATACTATGATAAATAGTTTTAAAGCTTCAGCTTATGATTATAGTTGCTGGTATATAAAATCTAACTGATTTTTGTGTATTGAGCTTTTATTCTGCAACCTTGCTTAAACTTCTTTGTGAGTCTAATAGCTTTCGGTATATTCCATCAGCTTTTCTACCTGGATAATCCTGTTTACGATGAGAGCCAGCTTTGCTGCTTTTCCAATTGCTTACCTTGTATCTCTTCTCACTTTACTGTATTGCTGGGACCTCCATGGAATGTAGTGTGCATATAGAACACAGTGCAGACGGAGGTGCTGACAAAGGACATCCTTGTTGTCTTCTTTTAAAGCGAGAAACATTGAATCACCACTAAGTATGATACTAGCTGGAATTTTTGTCACTGTCCTTGATTTGATTGAGGAAGATGAATTTCTAGTTTGCTGAAAGTTTTTTCTTTTTTTAATCAAAAATAGTTGTTTGATTTTGAGATTACTGTATGATTGTCCTTTTTTTAAAGTTAATTTGGTGAATAACACTGATTTCTGAATATTAAACTGACACTGCATTTCTGCAATAAAGCCAGCTTGGTTGCGGTGCATGGGCCTGTTCTTCAGGATGGGTGGGTGCAGTGTGCTGCCGTTGTGTTCAGATGTTTGCCTCTTACACTCGCGGGAGACACTGGGGCTTCGTCGACTTGCTCTGTTTTGTGTTTGCTGTTTCGTGGATTTCTGCTCTGGATGCTTTTACATTTTCTTTATTCTGTTAACTTAGGGTTTCGTTTGCTTTTTTTCTGGTTAATTAAGATAGAAAACAAGTCATTGATTTCAGAGCTTCTTTTAAAAAATATACTATATTTAGTTCAAATTTTATTTTCTATTTCCATTTATGTATTTAATTCACACAACACAGGTGCTCTGAGATATGATTTGCTGTATTAGAAACAGCAGTGTTTCTGTTCATTCCCTCATCAGATGTCGTCTTTTTTTAATTGAGGTGTTTAGTGCTGCAAGTTTCTACCTAGTACTATTTTTACTGTATCTCCTAAATTTTGATACAGTGTATTGCATTTTCTTTTAGTTCAGAATACATTTGTTCTTTGACTTCTTCTTTGAGCCATAAGTGCTTATTATAAGTATGTCATATAGTTTCTAAGTATTTGGGGACTTTCCATGCATCTATTGTTGCTTTCAAATTTCATTACCATCAGAAACATATTTTGTATGACTCGATCCCATTTAAATTGTTGAGATTTGTTTTATGATCCATAATATGGTCTGTCCTGGTAAATGTGCTGTGTTGCTAGAAAACAATGTGTGTCCAACTGTTTTTTTGGTGGAATATTTTGTAGGTATTTGTTAGAAGGGGACGGCTCCCCACTCCAGTACTTTTGCCTGGAGAATCCCAGGGACAAGGGAGCCTGCCGGGCTGCAGTCCATGGGGTCGCTAAGAGTTGGCCACGACTGAGCAACTTCACTTTCCCTTTTCACTTTCACGCATTGGAGAAGGAAATGGCAACCCACTCCAGTGTTCTTGCCTGGAGAATCCCAGGGACGGAGGAGCCTGGTGGGCTGCCGTCTGTGGGGTTGCACAGAGTCAGACACAACTGGAGCGACGCAGCAGCAGGTCAAGTTCATGAATAGTGTTCTTTCTATATTCTTATTGATTTTCTGTCTTCTTGAACTATCACTTATTAAGAGAAAAGATTATGAAATTTTCTAATTGTCTATTTATTCTTACAATTTTTTTTTTGCTCCATGTATTTTAAAACTCTTTTGATAGGTGCCTACGTATTCAGAATGAATATATCCTCTTGATATTTGACGTCTCCAACATTGTAAAGTGACTTTCATTCCTAGGCATACATTCCATCGGTTACAGAATACTTTGTTTCATATTAATGTAGCTGTTTCATCTTAGTTTTGGTTAGCGTCAGCATGACATACCTTTTTCAGCCTTTACTTTTTTTTTCAGTCTTTTAATGTATTAATGTCTATTTGAAATGTGTTTTTTATAGGCATCATGTAGTTGAATCTTGCTATCCTTCTTACCCCCAAGTCTGAAAATCTCTGCCTCTCAGTTGGGGTGTTTAGACTATTTGCATTTAATATGATTGTTGATATGTTCCAGTTTAAGTCAGACTGCTATTTACTTTCTATTTATCTTCTCTGTTACTTGTTCTGCTTTCCCGCCTTTTCCTGTCTTCTTTGGATTAAATGAATATATTTTATTTGATTGTTTTTTCTCCTTTGTTGGCTTATTCGCTTTAAATGCGCCCCCCCCCCCCGCCGCCTTTTAATTCAGTGATTGCTTTTTATCTGGTAACAGTCTTAGTCACTTCAGTCATATCCAACTCTTTGCGACTCCATGCTCCCAGAGTTTACTCAGACTCATGTCCATTGAGTCGGTGATGCCATCCAACCATCTCATCCTCTGAGGTCCCCTTCTCCTCCTACCTTCAGTCTTTCCCAGCCTCAGGGTCTTTTCCAGTGAGTCAGTTCTTTGCATCAGGTGGCCAAAGTATTGCAGCTTCAGCATCAGTCCTTCCAGTGTATATTCAGGACTGATTTCCTTTAGGATGGACTGGCTGGATCTTCTTGCAGTCCAAGGGACTCTCAAGAGTCTTCTCCAACACCACAGTTCAAGAGCATCACTTCTTTGGTGCTCCGCTTTCTTTATGGTCAACTCTCACATCCATACATGACTCCTGGAAAAACCATAGTTTTAGATGGACCTTTGAGAGGAAGGTAATGTCTCTGCTTTTTAATGCACTGTCTAGGTTTTTCATAATTTTTCTTCCAAGGAACAAGTGTCTTTTATTTTCATGGTTGCAGTCAATATCTGCAGTGATTTTGGAGCCCCAAAAGATAAAGTCAGCCACTGTTTCCCCATCTGTTTGCCATGAAGTGACAGGACTGGATGCCATGATTTTAGTTTTCTGAATGTTGAGCTTTTTTTTTTTTAAATTAATTTTATTTTATTTTTTTACTTTAGTNCCCCAAAAGATAAAGTCAGCCACTGTTTCCCCATCTGTTTGCCATGAAGTGACAGGACTGGATGCCATGATTTTAGTTTTCTGAATGTTGAGCTTTTTTTTTTTTAAATTAATTTTATTTTATTTTTTTACTTTAGTCTACGTTACAATACTGTATTGGTTTTGCCATATATTGACATGAATCAGCCACAGGTGTACACGATCTCCCAATGCCGAAGCCCCCTCCCACCTCCTACCCCATATCATCTCTCTGGATCATCCCGTGCACCAGCCCCAAGCATCCTGTATCCTGTATTGAACATAGACTGGCACTTCATTTCTTATATGATAGCATACATGTTTCAATGCCATTAAGCCAACTTTTTCACTCTCCTCTTCTTCACTTTCTGCTGTCATCTGCATATCTGAGGTTATTGATATTTCTCTGGTCATCTTGATTCCAGCTTGTGCTTCATCCAGCCCAGTATTTGGCTTGATGTGGTCTACTTTTAAATAATCCTGCCATTTCACATCACATTTAGCATATTGACCATAACCACTTAGTATACTTTCATTTATCTTTTACTGGTCTTTTTACTGCTTGTCATAAAGTTTATATGTATGTTAGAAACCCCCACACTACATTATTATTTTTGTTTAAACAATTAATAATCTGTTAATACTCTTTTAATCAGACTTAACTGACTAGAAACACTTCTACACATCTGCTCATGTTGTTTACCTTTTCTGATGCTCTTCATTTTTTGGTCTAGGTCCTGTTTCTGTCTGCTCTCATTTTCCTTCATCCTCAGTACTCCCTTTAATATTTTCTGTTGTGCAGGTCTGTTAGTGACACATTTTCTCATCTTTTGTATATCTGAAATTGTTTGCATTTTCTTTTGTTTTTGATGGGCATTTTCATCAGACGTAGAAATTCTAGGTGATGCTTTTTGTTTCCAAAATTTACTTACTCCACTGTCTACTCACTTGCATTGTTTCTTCTAAGAAATATTACTTAATGCGCATCTTTGTTCCTTTATGTATAATATATCCTTTCCCCCCTGACTGCCTGTAAGATTTTCTTGTTACCATTAGTTCTGAGCAGATTTGATTATGATGTGCCTTTGTGTGATTCTCTTTATGTTTCTTTTGCTTGTGGCTTATTGAACCGTCTGTATCTATGAATTTGTACTTTGTATCAAATTTAGAAAATTTCTGACTTTGAAAAAATTGCTTCTGTTCCTGTTAGGAACTCTAGTTCATGTATATTACAAAATTTGAGGTTGTCCCAGAACTAAGTGAATGTCTGTTAATTTTAGATTTTAATTTCTCTTTTTAAAAAGCTGGGTGTTTCCCCCCACTGTGTTGACAGCCAGTTTCAGGTGTTTGAATAGTCAGTTGAAATTCTGAAATACCTTTTATTGCTATCTTTAGGTTCACTCTTCTCTCTCCTGCAGTGTCTAATGTGGTTTTAATCTTAAACTGTGTAGTTTTATTTGTACAAGTTCTGTTTGTGTCTTTTAAAAGAACGTTTCCCCCAGTTTTCTTCTTTAGCTATATGAATATGTGGAATATAGTTATTATAGTACCTGTTTTCATGTCCTTAGCTGCTAATTTTAACAGCTGTGTCAATGCTGGATCAGTTTCCGTGGATTGTTTTTGTCTTANTGTTTGTGTCTTTTAAAAGAACGTTTCCCCCAATTTTCTTCTTTAGCTATATGAGTATGTGGAATATAGTTATTATAGTGCCTGTTTTCATGTCCTTAGCTGCTAATTTTAACAGCTGTGTCAATGCTGGATCAGTTTCCGTTGATAGGTCATGTTTTCCAGTGCACCTTTGTATGCTTGGTAATTCTGATTGTGTGCTGGACATTGATGGTTTTTCACTGTATTAAGTGAGGAGTGGATGTACATGCCTGCAAGTTTTTGTGACCTTTTCCTGGGGCAGTTAGGTTTCTTGGAAATAGTTTGATCTGTTGAGCTGTGTTTAAGGTTTTGTACGTGGGACCAGCAGAGCGTGTAGTCGGATTGTTCCTCACTGCTGGGAAGATGCTGCCCTGTGTCAGGGGCTTCCTGCGCTCTGTGGGTCTTGATGCTTCGCGTCTGCTTGGTGTGCGTGCTGCTTGCACGTGCCGTGGCCTCCGCTGTGCCTCCCTAATTGCCGTCTCCGTCTCCGCCTGGTGTGCTCCCTGAGTGCCTGTCTGTCCACGTTTCCTCCTCTTATGAGGACAGCAGCCATACTGGATTAGGGCCCACCATCATGACCTTATCCTTAACTGATTACGTCTGCAGTGACCCTGTTTCAAATAAGATCAGTTCCAATACAGTTGTATTCTTGGTGCTTGGGGGCTAGCCTTGCATGTGAGTTTGAAGGGACACGGTCTGTAACTGCCGCCCTCAGCTCGTGTTGTTTCCCAAACATGACACTTGTATCTTTGTAGGTTCTTCCTCTGTTCTTCCCTCAGCTTGGAGTGGCCCCTTTTCCTTTCCTTTGCTTATTTTAATTAAGAACTACCTACTAATCTGGATTAATATCCGTTCACCTTTTACCGTAAGTGTTTGCATGGCTGTTTCCTGCACATGCTTGTAACATTTTTGAGAAACTGGAGAAGACTCAAGTCTTGAAATTGTGCCCCAGTTCGTTCTTCCCTCCCCAGTCCAGCCTGTAGTCCTTTATAACTAGTGGTTACTCAAATATGTCAATGAGTGTGTCTAAGCAGACAAGTTGTATACACGAGGTATTTTACGCAAGATTAACAGCTTTAGAAAGGTTTGGATTCTGGACTCCTGGAAGCCTCTTTAGGAGGTGGATATAGTAAGCCGGGCTTGCATTAGTTTATTAAATGTTTACTGAGCCTACTAGGTTCAGAACCCCCTTTACTAGGTGTTAGAAATTGAGAGACCTGTGAAAATTACAAGAGTCTCACTGTTTTCATGGAACTTACTGTCTATGAACGGTTATAAGGTGAAAGAACAGAGATGGTTATGAATCCTAGTAGGAACCCTAGGCAGAACTTAGAGGATGATGAGTCCTGAAGGTGTAGAATGAAGAAGAGTTCGAGAACTTGAAGACAAGCCTGGATGATGGGAGAGTATTGTTAGTGGAAATGGCAGGTTGGCAAGGGCGTTCTTTTGGCAAGGTCGGTGGAGGGGGCGGGGTATAAATTAGTTTGCTTCTGGATAAATAAGTAGAACCTCTATAGTAGAAATTCCAGATTGCAGAAAGTCCATAAGTGAATAGTGAATTGATAGGCTGTTGGCCTCGCTTTCCCATGAGAGGGGGAGCGAGCATGAGCAGTGAGCTGCAGGGAGGAGCTGGCAGAGCGGAACAGCAAGGCTTTTCCGGGTGCACGCTGTGCTGAAAACACTGGAGGAAGAGTGGAAGGGCTGCGGAGTTGGGGGCTGATAGTTTGGTAATCATTTCTGTTTTGCTGATGAGCAGAGTGGGTCACAGGAAGTTGAGACGGTACCAGAGGCCATAGCTAGTGAATGGTGCAGCTGGGGTTTGAANAGCATATTGGGCACCTAATGACCTGGGGAGTTCCTCTTTTGGTATCCTATCATTTTGCCTTCTCATACTGTTCATGGGTATATATGCCAAGTAGTTCAGTCGTTCAGTCGTGTCCAACTCTTTATGACCCTAGAACTGTAGCCTGCCAGGCTCCTGTATCCTTGGGATTTTCCTGGCAAGAATATGGGAGTGGGTCGCCATTTTCCTTCTCCAGGGGAATGTCAAGTATACCTCAATTAAAAATTTTTTTTAATTAAAGAAGGAAAGGAAAATAAAAACCATCTTTATAGGTGGGAAGTGGGAAGAAGTGTTATTGGCATGTATCAACATTTTTACTTTGGTGTGTCATTGAACTAAAAAAAGAAATGCTCAATGTGTGTTTTTTAGCATTGTGGTTGTAGTTGAAGTTGAAAACAGTTTTTGCACTGTGCATGTCTGAATGTAAGATAGTTTTCCCATGCATGTTCTTCAGTCCTTGCATGTTCATCCCCTCTGTTGTGGCACATGCTGTCGCCTGCTCAGTGCCTCACTGGAGTGATGGGGTCTCTGAGGATGACGCGCAGGCCTCGTGAGGAGCTGTTTGGGATACTCATGAAGCTCATTCGATGTCATGAATCTGTTCAAAGTGAGGCAGAGAAATTTAACACGGATGTTCAAGGTTATGACCTCCTGTTTTTAGGAGCTGATGTTGTACACAATACTTTTAAAGACCATTTTTAAAAGTACTATAATTAGAAATCATGAATATACCCATAGAATTAATGGAAAACAGCAACTCTTCTAACTAAAATTAATCTTACTTGTGATAATATATCCAGTTATTATCTCGAGTGTCGTACAGTGATTCAAAAAATGTCTTTAAAATATCTTAGAAGTTAAGATTACACACTCTGGAAAACCTAGGTGACTTTAAGGATAGGAAACTGGTATTGAAGATTGGGAGCATGGTTTGGACTGTAGTGTGGTGGATATTCCTCATATACAGAGAGAAATATGCACAGACACCTTCAGAGGTCTTGTGGGCTTGATTCCAGACCACCACAGTAAAGTGAATTACACAATTATTTTTAGTTGTTCAGTGCGTATAAAAGTTGCGTTTATACTATACTGTCATCTGTTAAGTGTGCCTTTTTAAAAAGTGCGTCCCTTGATTTAAAAAATAAAATACAAACCCCCCCAATTACAGTAGTGATGTCAGAGATCACAGATCACCATAACAAATGTAGTAATAATGAAAAAGCTTGAAATATTGTAAGAGTTACCACAAGGTGATATGGAGCCATGGAATGAGCAGATGCTGTTGGAAAAATTACACCGATAGACTTGCTTGACTGGGGTTGCCACAAGCCTTCAGTTAGTAAAACCCACAGTGTGCGCGAGGCGCAGTGGAACAGGGCATGCTTGTGGTCCTGGTCGAACTGGGGGACACAAGCCCTCCTTGGTTTGGGGACCGTCGTGTGTGCTTGACTGAGGTCTGCCAGGGTCCAGCCCCGGTAGATGCAGGGTAATTCGAAGGGGGGATGGCGCAGCGAGGAAAAACTTATTTAGAAATACAAAGAGAGATTAGGAAAAAATAGTAGGAAAATTTAGTGGAGAAAAGATGCTGAATAACTTGGTTCACGTGGAAAACCAATAAAGTTCCAAGACAAGGAACTTGCACCGTCTACTTTAGGCCACCAGTGCCCACTTGAATAGCGGAGGGTGCCCCACCTTGGGCTCACTCTTGCGTGGGTCTTAGAAGCCAGGGCAAGTAAGTAGACTCGGAGAGCCTCCACAGCCCAGATGGGAATTCAGCCTGAAAGGGAGAGGGAGAAGGAGGGAGAGAGAGAGAGATTTGACATGGGGGAAACCAGTCTTTCCAGTGACTGGCCCATCCTTTATTGTTCGGAAAAGCTTTTTATACTTTTGGTTGCACATAGAGATCAATGGATAATACAAAATTATGCAGCGTCAGCAGCCCTGACTCTTACCTAGACCAGGCTTTCTCACTGCATACCTAGCTGTATATACAAGTCTTAGGTGATTTACATCATCTTCTGGCCAGAGGGCCAATTAACATTTTACGGTCCTTTTCTGATAAGAGTCTGTCAGCCAGAAGACTTATTTGCCTTAATAGTGTTGTTCTTCCCAAAGTCTGGTGCCACTCTTAGAAAGCACTAAAGTTACATTCTTACATAGCAAGGACACAGCAATTTATAACCAAGAGGAGTACAGTGATTTATAACAGAGAAAATTCATTAACTCAAAAGTCTAGTATTGCTAACCTCCAACCTACTATATTCCTACCTCTGCATCCCATTTACATTGATTAATATCCTCCCAGGTGCCTAAAAGATAAAGGGTATGGAGGCCTGGCAGCAAACATTAACTCAGCAAAGAAACCCTTCACCAAACTAATTCTTAGCTCTAAAAGGCTCTGTATCTTTAAGATGTTTTAAGCTTCGCCCCTGCCTCTCAGGGTTGGGGGCCATAAACAGTCACAAGTTGTAAAAGTCTCCAGCTGTCAGGCACGTTAGAGAGCCATCAGAGGGATTTGAGCTGAGACACTCCTTTCATATTCAGGAGACCAGCTGGAGCTCTAAGTTAACTTTTTCCAGAGAAAGGTGGTCGGGGAGAGCCCCCCTATAGTGTCAGAAGTGTGTAGTACAGCAGACAGTGAACAGGCAGATTCTGGTTTCGGGGTAGATGGTCAGGCAGAGGACCCCTGAGACCTGACTCGCCTCGCCCGTCAGGCCTCTCCGCATGGCCTTGTCACGGGTGGGATCTCCCGTGCTGGCTCCCAGCAGAGGTCTGCTCAGGCAAATGCGATGTCGAGGCTGGAAGTGACTGGGCCGGTGGTTGGTCACCACGTTCGACGTTTTATTCTGCCCAAGTCTCCAAAGCAGCTTGGGTTCAGACCTGTTAGAAACAGACACGCTCTAGGAAGATTCTTCAGAGACGGGAAAGAAAGGAAAGTGATACGTGTATTTTGAAGAAGCCCCACGTGGATGGTGCGAGCCCCCTCTGTGTGTGACACGGCGGGGGGCGGGGGGGTGTCAGACGGAGTGGCTGTCGGTCCAGGTGGCATGTTTTCCCCGTTGTCACTTGGTTTACCTTGGAACCTGGACCAGAACCCTTGGCTCTTCCTCCCCTGGTTGGCCCCCCCCCCCCCCCCCCCCCCCCCCCCCCCCCCCCCCCTCCCTTTTTTTTTTNGCTGTCGGTCCAGGTGGCATGTTTTCCCCGTTGTCACTTGGTTCACCTTGGAACCTGGACCAGAACCCTTGGCTCTTCCTCCCCTCGTTGGTTCCCCCCCGCCCCCCACTATGCCCCTTTCCTTCTCCTTTTATTGTTTTTGTACCTTTTTTTCCTTTCTGTTTTCAGCGAAGTATAACTGCAAAGCGCGTGATAGTGTGTACGAGACGGCAGTCTTGGATCAAGTCACGCTGCCTTTAAGGAGGTACCCTCACTCGGCTAGTGCCCTTTTCAGACGTTCCCAGTCACCTGTTTCCCAAGTCACCGAGGCTCGAAACCTCGGAGTCCGTTTTGAAACCGACTTGTCTCTCATCTTCCATATTTACGTGTTTTTAAGTCCTGTCACTTCTGTCTCCCGGTGCCTGTTCTTGCGTCTTCCTTTCCATTTTCGACAACAGCCTCCTAGAGACTTTCTCAGACCTCTGCTCAGATGGTTGCAGTGAGCCCCTAGTTGCTCTCTGCTTGAGGTTTTCTGCTTTCATCCGTCTTGCACATCATTAGGCTCCGATGAGCTTGAGCAATAGAGCATTTTTCGAGCTCTTACCATGTGCCTGGCACTGTTTTAAATTAAGTCTTTAATTTTCATCATAGTCTTGAGGGTCAAGCACTGTTACTAACCCATTCTGCAGATGGAAAGGGAGGCACAGATTGAGTTATCCACTCAGTAGCTAGGTAATAAGTGGCAGAATTGAATCCAGACCCTGCCAAGCGTTCCTTGCTGTAGTTGAAAACAGCTGGAGTGGCATCCCTCCTGGCCGCCTCTTCCCTGGTTCATAGATCCCGTCTCTTATCTGGCAGCAAGACCCTGGTCCAGCCCACCTTTCTGTCCATCAGCTCCCCCTGTCTGTATTCTCTGGCCAAGCTTGAAGGGACATTTGAGTGGTGGTTCGGAGGGGCGGTGGCCAGGCCAAGCTGCAGAGTGAGGAGTGGAGGGTGCGCCTGGCAGGCAGGGCTGGAGCCTGGGGAGCCCCCTGCCCCCTGGGGTGGGCACTGCAGGTGCGGCCTGGGGTGGACAGTGCCCGCTGCCCGCCTTGTCGTCTTCAAAGGTCTTCATGAGTACCTCACAAAACCTGTGGGGACTGGGGAAGGGGCTTTCTTAAAAGGTGTTTGTATAAGTTTGACATGACGTTTATCTGTTTCTCCTGGATTCCTTTTAAACTGCCCTCCCTTCCGGCCACAGCCACTGGTTTGTCTCTTGATGTGGACTCGTACAGGGACATGCTCAGGCACGGTGCTGTTTCCAGCCCGTCCGCTTCCTGCCCGGCCTGTTTGTCTTCGCTCCTGTGCGAGGACTCGCAGGCTGCTCTTGCAGGTGCGGGCTCTCGTGCCTCTCGAGCGCTTAGCCTGCCCCTCGGCCTCCGAGGCCTGGATTGCAGTCAGGAGAGAGGACCCTGCCGATCCCAGGTTGTTCCCAGCGACCAGCGCGAGCAGGGGCCCATGCTGAAGGCCCTGCGAGCCGCTGGGCCTCAGGGTCTTTCTGTGCGAAGGGTAACAGATGCTGCAGTAAAGCCCCCAGTTCCCGGGGCTCGCGTGGGTCTGGAGCATCCTGGGGCGAGAGTGGCGTTCATGTAGCCACTAGTTTCTACTGTCTCTTTAGTTGTGAGACACTGCTGACAGCATGCCGGTAGAGGGCCATTGAAGCCTGCTTGATTGTACTGTTACTGCTAGGGTTTGGGAAAATGTACCTGTTTGAGAGGTAGATCATGTAGTCTCATTGTAATTTGTTGACTTCTTGATTTGAGTGAGTTTGAAGCTTTTCCCATATGCTTATTGTTGGTTTGTGAGAACTGCATTTATTGCCTGACTTTTTCTGGGGGGTGGGGGAGATTTTAGTTTTATTAATTACATCATTAGCTTTATATATTTAAACATATTGTATAACATTTTGGACAGTAACATTTTCCAGACTGTTTTCATTTGACATGGAACTCAGATACAAATTTTAAACACAGTGGATATGGAAGAGGGAAAACTACTGATGAGATTTAAAGTGATGTATTTATTTACTGCATAAATATACTTTTAATGAAGGGTTACTTTTTTATATTTGATTACATTTTATAACCTCTGTTAACAAGTTGCTCAGTGCTTAACTTCTGACAGTGTCTTTGGTCAGATGAATATCTTGCCTTTTGGGCATTTGGTAATGGAAAATCCCCGTAAATATAGTGTTTTAATTGGAATCACAAAGCCAAATGATTGCCTCACTGGATAATTTTAAGTATTATGCTGCAATTCAATATAGGTACCCAACCAAGTACTTAGCTAGATTTAAAAATATCTTGTATGTTTAACAGCTGTCTAGCTAGAACTCAAAAAGAGTGAGGAGAGGAGTATGTGTACGGCTCTCCCCTTTCTGCCTAGCATCGGAGAGGGAGGAGGCTTTAAAAAGTGTGCGTGTGTGCTGTGTTTTTCCCCCCCTCTCAGCTGCTGTTGCTGTGCGTGTTCTGGGAGAAGGCAGAGGCGCAGATGAGGGAAGGCTTGGGGCAGCTTTCCTTCCAAAGAGGGTCAGTGTCCCTGCAGCTCGGTGGCCTCTCCAGACACTCGTTACAGCGGCATGGTCGTGGCGCAGCTGGAGGTGGCGGCGGTCGGCGGTCGGTGGCGTCTCTGCCAGTGTCGCGCTCCTCGCTGCCGTGTTCTCTGTCTGGTTCTTCTTGCTGGAGGGCAGGGCAACTGAGCGTCAGCGTTCAGCTTTTTAACAGCTTTGTAATCTTTCAGCTTTTAGATGGGTTGTAATATATCGTCTCTCTTCCTTTTGTATATCCAGGTTTCTGGAAGGCAACCATAGTGTGTATGGGCCCTGGCAAAATTGCAGTCAAGAGAGCTCAAGAAAAGGCTGAAACGGGGTTGGGGAGGGAGCACCTTTGGGTAATTCAGGTTTTACTTGTGTGAACATAGTCATATATTGTGTGTGTGTGTAAAAGATTTCAAGTTTTTAAAAAACAGTATTTTGCTCTGTATCTAACCACCATTTATTAAAATGTGTCATTTAAGCTCTAAACAGAAGACTTTTGAGCACAACCTTTTCTTCCCTCTGTCTGTGATCTGTGTAACATTTCAAATCCATGGCATTTTACAAGGGAAGGAATGCTTTGCATTTACGTGACTGGACAAGATGATGAACCATCTCATTTCACGTATGAGGAACCTGACTTATTTGTTACCATACTGCATGCGTGTGGGTGTTGAGGCAAGTAAGAGGAAGTCTTCAATCCTAGTTCAGTGTATTTCTGTGGAGCAAGCTGGGCTTTCCAGGTATATCTTCATTTTCCCTGTTTCATAAATGAGTTTGTTACGTTTGCCTGTGATGGAGGCATCGGAGATCTGGAAAGCAGAGCCCAAGACCACGGGGCTTCCCAGAGGTGGTTATGAGCAACTTGAGATGGGCTGTTCCTCATACACGGCATCAGTGCTCTTGACCTGTCCCATGATGACTGACCTGAGGAGGGGGTGAACGAAAACCCCAGCTCCTGACTGGGAGTAATGAGGTGTGGCCTTTTGAGTGCACAGGTCACGTTTCCGCTAGCTAGGCTGAATTTAACTTTCCCCTGCGTTGTCAGCTGCCACTGACCCTGTCTCAGGTGACTGTATTTGCTAAACTGTAAATAAGGATATGTCACCTGACGGATATGCACATGAGGACAGCTGTCCAGCCTTGATCGCTGTCATCGGAGGACATGCTGGATTCTCAGATCTGACTCACTGTCTGACTGAATGATCGTTTCTTAGCTTGCTTGGAAGAAGTGTTTCTTGATGACAACTCGCAGAGTTTGTCAGTTTGGATGACTTGCATCATCATTTTTGTAGAACTTTCAGTTCAGTTCAGTCGCTCAGTCGTGTCTGACTCTTTGCGACCCCATGAATCGCAGCACACCAGGCCTCCCTGTCCATCACCATCACTCGGAGTTCACTCGGACTCACGTCCATCGAGTCCGTGATGCCATCCAGCCATCTCATCCTCCGTCGTCCCCTTCTCCTCCTGCCCCTGATCCCTCCCAGCATCAGAGTCTTTTCCAATGAGTCAACTCTTCGCATCAGGTGGCCAAAGTACTGGAGTTTCAGCTTTAGCATCATTCCTTCCAAAGAAATCCCAGGGTTGATCTCCTTCAGAATGGACTGGTTGGATCTCCTTGCAGTCCAAGGGACTCTCAAGAGTCCTCTGCAACACCACAGTTCAAAAGCATCAATTCTTTGGCGCTCAGCCTTCTTCACAGTCCAACTCTCACATCCATACATGACCACAGGAAAAGCCGTAGCCTTGACTAGACGGACCTTAGTTAGCAAAGTAATGTCTCTGCTTTTGAATATGCTATCTAGGTTGATCATAACTTTCCTTCCAAGGAGTAAGTGTCTTTTAATTTCATGGCTGCAGTCACCATCTGCAATGATTTTGGAGCCAAAAAAATAAAGTCTGACACTGTTTCCACTGTTTCCCCATCTATTTCCCATGAAGTGATGGGACTGGATGCCATGATTTTCGTACTGAATGTTGAGCTCTAAGCCAATTTTTTCACTCTCCTCTTTCACCTTCCTCAAGAGGCCCTTTAGCTCCTCTTCACTTTCTGCCAAAAGGGTGGTGTCATCTGCATATCTGAGGTTATTGATATTTCTCCCGGCAATCTTGATTCCAGCTTATGTTTCTTCCAGTCCAGTGTTTCTCATGATGTACTCTGCATAGAAGTTAAATAAGCAGGGTGACAATATACAGCCTTGACGGACTCCTTTTCCTATTTGGAACCAGTCTGTTGTTCCATGTCCAGTTCTAACTG
>SJYW01025315.1:56056-86772 GCA_006410735.1 Raphicerus campestris
GCCAAAGTACTGGAGTTTCAGCTTTAGCATCATTCCTTCCAAAGAAATCCCAGGGTTGATCTCCTTCAGAATGGACTGGTTGGATCTCCTTGCAGTCCAAGGGACTCTCAAGAGTCCTCTGCAACACCACAGTTCAAAAGCATCAATTCTTTGGCGCTCAGCCTTCTTCACAGTCCAACTCTCACATCCATACATGACCACAGGAAAAGCCGTAGCCTTGACTAGACGGACCTTAGTTAGCAAAGTAATGTCTCTGCTTTTGAATATGCTATCTAGGTTGATCATAACTTTCCTTCCAAGGAGTAAGTGTCTTTTAATTTCATGGCTGCAGTCACCATCTGCAATGATTTTGGAGCCAAAAAAATAAAGTCTGACACTGTTTCCACTGTTTCCCCATCTATTTCCCATGAAGTGATGGGACTGGATGCCATGATTTTCGTACTGAATGTTGAGCTCTAAGCCAATTTTTTCACTCTCCTCTTTCACCTTCCTCAAGAGGCCCTTTAGCTCCTCTTCACTTTCTGCCAAAAGGGTGGTGTCATCTGCATATCTGAGGTTATTGATATTTCTCCCGGCAATCTTGATTCCAGCTTATGTTTCTTCCAGTCCAGTGTTTCTCATGATGTACTCTGCATAGAAGTTAAATAAGCAGGGTGACAATATACAGCCTTGACGGACTCCTTTTCCTATTTGGAACCAGTCTGTTGTTCCATGTCCAGTTCTAACTGGTGCTTCCTGACCTGCATACAGATTTCTCAAGAGGCAGGTCAGATGGTCTGGGATTCCCATCTCTTTCAGAATTTTCCAAAGTTTATTGTGAGACACACAGTTAAAGGCTTTGGCATAGTCAATAAAGCAGAAATAGTTGTTTTTCTGGAACTCTCTTGCTTTTTCCATGCTGAAGCCTGACTTGGAGAATTTTGAGCATTACTTTACTAGCATGTGAGACAAGTGCAATTGTGCGGTAGTTTGAGCATTCTTTGTAGAACTTTAGGTATCTTTATTTATTTATGAAAGTTAATTTTACTGAAGGCCAAATGACTTCAGTTAATGTGTAAATCCTTCATCTCCACAAGTGTTTAGCATTCATCCAAGCGCTGCAGGCAGGACACGTTATTTGTTCACTTTCATTAGCATGAATGCAGATGCCTGCTGGAGCAGTGGCACTGTCCCGTGTAGATCTTCTTGACTCTGGAAATATATTCTCAAGTGATAGCAGAGTGTTTCTTTTTTAACAGGAACTTGGTCTCATTCAGCCTGACGAGTCGCCTGCTGAATGAATCATGCTGTTCTCATACTGTGGTAGAAGGAGCTCCGTGTGAGTGAGGTCCGCTGTGTGTGGTGCTGTTTCGTGTTGAGACACAGATATGGTTGGGAAAGGCCCTGGGCAGCTGTTGTCTCAGCACTGTTCCTTGTGCAGAGACCTGGTTCTGCTCGTTCACAAGGCATCCTGTTCTGCCCCTCTGCAGGGCTGTCTGGTGAAACAGCATCTAAAATTAAACTACCAGAAACGAGCTTGCTTTTGGTTTCCCCAGAGGACTGAAGTGGGGTGGGGGGAACAGGTTAGAGGCTGTATAGATTTGAAACAGTTATAAGCCAACAAGAGTCATTTCTCTACCATTGTGAAGATAAACCATTTTTTAAAAAAAATTGTATTTACCTCAACCTTAATTTGCCCCAAAACATGTTTGTGAGCGTTTTGTACGGGGGCCGTTGTTGGATTGTTGCTTTCTTCAGCGTGTGACTTGCTAGTAAAGTCTTAGTTTTCAGTCTTCGAAAGGTTTAGTTGCAGTCATTCAGTCAGTGGCCAGTTAACTATGCCTAGGATTCAGCAGCTTGGATGCTTGACTTATTGCCGCATAACAGTCTTATTTCTGTCTTGGCATTTCTGAGTCTCTTCGAGGCAGCTTGTGTTTATGAATCTGTGGGCGTCTGCGCCCTCTGTGTGCTGCAGGGCGAGCGGGCCAGGCCGCAGTTAGACCTTAGGCAGTGTGTCTGCTGACAGGGCCTGGGTCCCAGGGCTTCCGCAGTGAACAGCTGGCGGAGGGCAGGTGAGCGTGCATTTCTCGAACATTGTTGCACTAGAAGGAGCCTCCGGCGTCTAATCCAGTGTCAATCGCCAGCAGCACCAGGCTGAGCTAGACAGTCCTTGATCTGCCTTTTGTTGGGGTGAGGGTGGGAGTCATCCCTGGAAGGTGTAATCGGCCTGTGAATTCCGGCTTGTGAATTCCGCTGGAGACATTGTGCACGTCTGCTTACCTGTCTTTTTGTTTCAGCCTCACTTCCTGTTTCTAGACTTTAAGGGCACGAAGGCTGCTTGACACTTTTGTTTCCTACCAAAGCGGGAAATTTTTAGTACAAATGGGCTTATTACTGAGTAAACATTTTTTTTTTTAATATTTTTCAAATTGAGTAAACTTTCTTTTTTTTAAACTTTATTTGTTTATTTGGCTGCTCTGGGTCTTGGTTGTAGCATGTGGGATCTAGCTCCCTGACCAGGGATCGAACCTGGGCCCCCTGCACTGAGAGTTCAGAGTCTCAGCCACTGGACCACCAGGGAAGCCCCTGAGTAAACATTGTTATTTAGTGAATACTATAAGAAAAAAGAGATTTCTTTTTCCACTTGGAATTTTTATAGCTGCTGAAAACCCATAAAATAACCAGGTGGTATTACCTGCTTTATTCTGACTATTTAAAAATAATTTACAATTTTAGAATGTTGGATAAAACATAAATTTACCTGTATTACATGTTATACTGTGTACATTATAATAATTCTAGAGTTCAGCTATATCTTGAGTGATTATTTTAATCCTTTTTGTGTTCTAGATGCTATTATTGAGAAGACCTTTTCAGCTATAAAAATGTGATTTGCCTTTTGTANATAAATTTACCCGTATTACATGCTATACTGTGTACATTATAATAATTCTAGAGTTCAGCTATATCTTGAGTGATTATTTTAATCCTTTTTGTGTTCTAGATGCTATTATTGAGAAGACCTTTTCAGCTATAAAAATGTGATTTGCCTTTTGTAATTGAAAGGGTTTAAGGGCCATTTCCTGAAGGGCTAAGTAAGATTTTCTGTGATCTAGCTGAGGGTAATCTTCTGTCTCTGTGTCCATCCATCCATCTTTTTCAGTGGTTGCTTGAGGGTGTATGACATGCATCCTTAGGCTGAGTGTCTTATACTTCCAGTTTACCTGTTCTGTCCTTGGTCGTATGGTTGTCATGCTTTACTCTCATAAGTTACATACTTTACAATACATTGTTATTTTTGCTTTAAACAAAAGTTTTTTTTAAAGAATTAAAAAATTTACATTATATCTTAAAAACATTTAGGAGGGAAATCTCTTCACTATTTTAGCTTCCTATTTTCCATTTCTGGTCTTAATTCCATTGTGTAGATCACAGTTTCTTTCTGGAATCATTTTCCGTCTGTGAACTGTGAACACTTTTGGAGTGCAAGTTAGGTTGTTGACAGTCTGAAAAAGTGTTTTGCCTTCAATTTTGAAGGATGTTTTCATTGGGTATAGAATTGCAGGTTAAAGGTCTTTTTTCTTTATTATTTTAAAGATGTTGCTTTACTCTTTTCTAGTGTTCATGCTTTCTGATGAGCAGTCAGTGGTTTTCTTGTGTGTAAATGGGTATTTCCCCCACTTTCTGGCTGCTTGAATTTTTTTCTTTCTGTTTTCAGAAATTTGCTCTAACGCCTCCGTGGTGTGTGTGTGTGTGTGTTTATGCTATACTGCTTGGGGTTCATTGAGTTTGGGTCTGTGGGTTGTTTCTTTGATTGAATTTGGAGGACTTTTGGCTTTCACGTGCTCATAAATTTTTCTTTTCCAGTTTCTTTAGCCTTCCGTTTGATGCCTCCTCCAAACAGGACCGCTAGCCCGATTGAGTTCTGTAGGTTTTGGATGCTTTGTTTATATTTTTNGCGGTTGGTATGTGGCCACGGAGCCGAGGGGATCCTATGCGTCGATTCCTGGGGCTCCTCTGCATCGCTCCCTTACTTCTCCTACCTGCCCGACAGATGTCGCGTGCCGTGTCTTGAGCTCTCGTAGCCTTGAGCCCTCAGGTCCGGCTCCTCAGCTGAGCAGGATCCTGTGCTCTGGGCTCCCCATCCCCACACTGTGCTCTGGGAGTTGTCTTCAGATAGAAAGCCAGGGTGACAGCGTGGTTCACCAAGCTTGTCTCCCTTTGCTCTGCGATCACAGTTCTGCGCAACCTGTTGTCCAGTGTCTGAAAACAAGCTGTTTCATATGTTTGACCAGTTTCATTAGTGGTTTGCTGTGAGCAAGGTAGTTGAGTATCAGGCACTCTATCTAAAGTAGTCAGAAGTGAAAATCTGTTACTACGGGCTTTAAAAAGAAATGTTTTTATTCTTATGCAGTTGTTATTCTTAACAGTTTAATACAAGATTTACTTAATATCTCAGACTAATAAACCCAGGTGGCTTCATCTTGTTTGTAGACAGCTGAGTGTGCTTTTTTGGCTAGTAGGGTATTGTGTAGGTTTGTGCATGTACACATGCATTCTGTGGTGATATATTTTGGCTACTAACTAGAGGGTAATAAATCGTTCATTTGTTCTTAAAATGAGATAATTTACAGAATCATAACCTAGTTTCCCTTTCATATGTATTTATTTAACACTGACTGTGGAGGCAGGCACTTTGGTATGTGCTGGGGTGAGTAAGGGAAAGGGTCAGAAATTGTCTGTAGCTTGTGCTCCAATCAGACTGTTCTTTGTTTCAGGCTCATGAGCCCCTCATTTTAAAAATGCTTCTTTCATTCTTAGCCCCCTTCAGCTTTCTCCCTCCCTTTTTGAACCATTTCTTCACGTTCTAAGTATTCCTGATGCATTCAGTTCTTTCTTGCATAGAACAGGTATTTCCTGAATTCAGGCGGTGTCTCGGGCGCTGTTCTTGGTACTGATGGGGTCTTACTGTGTTCTTCCTCTCAGTACCCTCTTAATTGTATACCTTTCTTTTCAGCCATCATTAGAGTCCAACTGGCTGGTTTTTCTTCTCTTTTGTTATGGGTATGTCATGTTGCTAGGAACTCTGGAGGTGGTTTCTTCCCACTTAAGCTTGGTTGCCCTTCCCTCATTTCTAAAGGAATTCTGGAGACTTGGCTTCATAAAAATTGCTGCATTTGAACGTCTTAGTTTTAATTAACTTGAATTATTTTCATTTATTTTTGTTCTTTTATATTGTTTCATCTCTTTAATGTGGATTAGTACCATCACAAGGATAGTCCCCTATCCGTATATTAATAAAAAAATTAATAAAAAAAATTGTAGCTGTAAGTGATGCTGCGTGTGAGCCTCATATTAGAGATAGTTAAACTGGTTGTTGTTTCCACTCAGGGTTTTCTCCCAGGCTTGTTTATTTGGTATTTCCTCTGCCTCTGTCTTGCCCTCTCCCAGTCTCTGAGATCTGTTCATGAAATGTTTCTCTAGAATCAGTGCTAATCTCTACTAGGGCTCTAGTTATTACCGTTTCTTGTTAGACCATAGTGAGGAAGCTCCTTTATTTTTTAGTAACCTATTTATCAGCAACATTTTTATGAACCTTAAAAAAGTCCCTGGAGGAAGAAATGACAACCGACTTCAGTATTCTTACCTAGCCCGCGGACAGCGGAGCCTGGTGGGCCCATGGGGTCTCAAAAGAGTCGGACATGACTGAGCATGAGCGGTCACATTCATTTACCAATAGTGTTTTTATGAACTTAAACAAGTTACAAAAATACGCTCATGGTAAAAAGGATCCAGAACGATATTAAAAAATGAAGATAGGGCCTTGCAGTGCTGCTTCTCTCCAGCTTGCCTTTTATGTTATTTGGCAGCAGTTTTTTTTAAGTTTTATTTTTACTTTATTTTACTTTACAATACTCTATTGGTTTTGCCATACATTGACATGAATCCGCCACGAGTGTATAGGAGCTCCCAATCCTGAACCCACCTCCCACCCCATGGGCAGTAATTTAAAACATTGTTTTGGAATTGAACTCCACATAGTGGTTTTGAAGATAATTTTGAATTGTTTCATAAATTTTTTATTAAAAGATCTGCTGTTGCAACATGTGTTATGGTAACGTTCTCAGGCTAAAATATTATTATAAATGATTTTTAATTTAGTTGAGTAAGGGTTACATATCATATGGCAGATGCAGGTTAAACCATATCTCATGAAATGCTGTTTTGTACGCCAAATGAGCTCTAACATCAGCAATTTCATGTAGTTCAACCTAATACTTTATTGTCATCATCTGTGTTATAGGATAAACTGAGTCTTCTTTCTCATTAACATTTGAATTAAAAGGGAAGATGGAAAGTTGCCGTGATGATTTGCTTGGTTACAAAATCAGATTGACAAGAAATTCCCACATTAGCTCATCTTCTTGGGTCTTATTATTATAGGAGGGGAATGATTAAGTGAACACCTTAAATACTTCCTGACATTGTGAGAGGAAACTGAACGAGTCTCTTTCTGACAGTTGAGCTAAGAAAGGAGACAGTGGGCGTGTGGCCGGCATACCTATCCAATCGGCCTTAGGGCTAGAAGCTTAAGTTTCCTTTTACTTCACTAAATAACTAGTAATGTTACCAGGTAGTTACAGTAGGTTTCATAGTAAATAGTATAGTAAATAGCTTTTTAAAAAACCCCACAACTGAGAAACATAGTTACTTCTTGTTGATCCACGTTTAGATTGCTACAGCAAGTTTTTAAAGGAACAGCAGATTGTCACCTTCCATACCATCCTTGGGCTTCCGGTGGCTCAGAGGTTAAAGCATTTGCCTGCAAGGCAGGAGACCCGGGTTCAATCCCTGTGTCGGGAAGATCCCCTGGAAAAGGAAATGGCAACCCACTCTAGTATTCTTGCCTGGAAAATCCCATGGACGGAGGAGCCTGGTAGGTTACAGTCCACGGGGTTGCAGAGTCAGACACGACTGAGCAACTTCACTCACTTCACTCATACCATCCTTACGGATAGGAATATGTTAGTAAACCCACAAACCCCCAAATCTGTTAGAGGGTAAAGCCTTATGGTGTATTGCATAGCCAGAATATTGCCTATTTTTGGATTATCTGCTACTTGCATGAGTTGGAAAATACCTTTCTTTTATTAAGGTGAGTAGTTAGATGTTTGCAGTTGCTATTCAAAGTAGAATCAGGTGTCTCGTTAGAGATGTGGACTCTCAAGCCCTGCTCTAGTCTCCTGAATCCGAATCTGCAGTTTTAACAAGACAAGCCTTAAAGGCGATTTGAAGCACATTAAAGTTCGAAATGTGCTGTCGCAGATCATGAGTGGTGTTGTCACCCCACAGAACAGTGGCTCAGTTAACCCTCAGTAAACGCTTGTTGAATTTAATGCATGCAATTCACTGGATCTAGATTAAAAAAGTGAAACAAGTGTTGTAGGATGATAGTTCTGTAGGCGGGTAGCAGTGATAATCATGCAGCAGCTATCCATTTCTTGGTCATTTCCCTCATGGCTATCTGGATGTCAAAAAATTACCAATCTCACCCTCAGAATGCTTGAGTCTGGTTCTGCTCACACTGGGTGACTCGTCACTGTCTTGTGGTTGTGTGTGTGTGTGTTTGTATATGTATATCCAAGTCAACAATAGTTTGTAGAAGTAAAGGAGTAATTAGATCTTGATGAGTGAAGGATATATAATCCACACTGTCAGGTCCCACCTTTTGTGACCCCGTGAACTGTAACGCACCAGGTTCCTCTGTGCGCAGGATTCTCCAGGCAAGAATACTGGAGTGGGTAGCCATTTCCTTCTGCAGGGCATCTTCCCAGCCCAGGGATCGAACCTGTGTCTCTGTAAGTCTCCTGCATTGGCAGGTGAGTTGTTTACCACTAGCGCTACCTGGGTACCCAATGTTAGAAGACAATTAAAAAATAATAATCGTCGTGCAAGGATAGTACATAAAAAGTTTAATCCAGCAGAGAGTCAGAAAGAAGCGTGAAACAGTTGGAATAAATGGAAAGGTTATCAGTGTTCACACATGATTAGATCTTAACTGTACAGTGTCGACAAGAAGAGTGAAGGGAAAAGTCACTCAGGTGTGTCTGGCTCTTTGTGACCCCATGGGCTGTGCAGTCCATGGAATTCTCCAGGCCAGAATACTGGAGTGGGCAGCCTTTCCCTTCTCCAGGGAATCTTCCCAACCCATGGACCGAACCCAGGTCTCCTGCATTGCAGGCAGATTCTTTACCAACTGAGCCACAAGGGAAGCCCAAGAATACTGGAGAGGGTGGCCTGTCCTTTCTCCNGTGTCGACAAGAAGAGTGAAGGGAAAAGTCACTCAGGTGTGTCTGGCTCTTTGTGACCCCATGGGCTGTACAGTCCATGGAATTCCCCAGGCCAGAATACTGGCGTGGGCAGCCTTTCCCTTCTCCAGGGAATCTTCCCAACCCATGGACCGAACCCAGGTCTCCTGCACTGCAGGCAGATTCTTTACCAACTGAGCCACAAGGGAAGCCCAAGAATACTGGAGAGGGTGGCCTGTCCTTTCTCCAGCGGGTCTTCCTGACACAGGGATTGAACTGAGGTCTCCTGCATTGCAGGTGGATTCTTTACCAACTGAGCTATCAGGGGAGGCCAGTCAGTTGTGTCTGACTCTTTCCAACTGTATAGTCCATGGCGCTCTCCAGGCCAGAATACTGGGGTGGGTAGCCTTTGCCTTCTCCAGGGGACCTTCCCAACCCAGGGATCTCTTCCTGGGGGTTCACTACCAGCCAAGCCACCATGGAAGCCTGTTGACAGGAAGCAAACCTACGATGTAAGGAAATAGGTCGAAAGTAGAAGGATGGACAAAGACAGCACACACAGATTAAGAGAAGGCTTGTTGTGTCATATCAGACAGGGTGCAAAGCGTTACTNTGGAAGCCTGCTGACGGGAAGCAAACCTACGATGTAAGGAAATAGGTCAAAAGTAGAAGGATGGATAAAGACAGCACACACAGGTTAAGACAAGGCTTGTTGTGTCATATCAGACAGGGTGAAAAGCGTTACTGGAAGGGAAGAGGGGCAGCTTATAGTGATAAAAGGCCTTATGTGACCCAATACATAACCTAAATGGGAGGTTTTTAATACACCTCTCTTGCCAACCGATAGAACAAGATGCATGAAAAAACAGAAAATACACGTAAAAGAATATACTTAATATAATTAATAAGCCTTTGATTAGACTGATCACAAAGAGGAAAGTGAAGGCCTTGTTAACCAGTCTTAGGTGAAGGGACCGTGATTGCTGTACAGAGCACTCTGCTAGGCGACGCAGTGTCAACCGAACGCCAGCATGCGTTTGTTTTGGTGAATTTGATGAGCTAACTTGAAAACATAAACACACAAAGGGCTGAGAATAGCCTAAACATTCTTGAAGAAGAACAAAATTCTCTGCTAGATATTAAAACTTCATGATTTAGGCAATCTCTGGTTCTTACACATAGATGTAAGAATTCTAGGTAAGTCTTTATCTAACAGAACAAAACAAAGAATCCAAAACACATCAAACATGTATGAGTATGTGAATTAAGAAAAGATGACAACACAGGGCATTGGGCAAGTTTGTCGTTAATCATTGCTTCTGGGTTAATTGGATATCCACTGGGGAGGGAATGAAACTTGATTGCTGTTGCAGACTCACAGAAATCAGATCCAAGAGCATTGCACATCTCTAGATGTGAGGGGTAAAACTCGACTTCTGGAAGATAACATGGAATTTCTTTATGACTTTGGTATAAGGAAAGATTGCTTAGACACCAAACATTAATTTTAAACCAAAAGTTGCTAACAAGAGATGGTGTTCCTCAAAAGATACCATTAAGAGAGAGACAATACAAACCATCTATAGCTAGCCAATAAGGGGCTTATATCCAAAATATGTTAAAAATGTAATTTTAAAAAATTTTAGAAATCTGTAAGAAAATGACTCTTGATAGAAAAATCAAAAAGCAATCTGAATGGGCTTTTCATGTAAATGGATATCCAAGTGACTAATAAATGAAAAGATGCTCATAGGCAGACTCAAAATGCACATTAAAATCACAGTGGAATACACACCTACTTTCACAGCTGAAATTAGAAATACTGATGATTCCAAGTGTTAGTGAAGGAGTGGAGCACAGGGAATTTTCATTGACTGCTAGGGAAAAAACAGATTGATTAAACAAAAATTGAAGAAAAAACCAATAGGACAGCATCTCTTTATATACCAAAAAACAGTCACTTCCTAGTAGCCGTGTTTATAGTAGCTCTGAACTGGAAATGTGCGTGCTAAGTTGCTTCAAGCAGTCGTGCCCAGCTCTGAGACCCCATGGACTGTAGGCCGCCAGGCTCCTCTGTCCATGGGGATTCTCCAGGCAAGAGTACTGGAGTGGCTTGCTGTGCCCTCCTCCAGGGGGTCTTCCTGACCCTGGGATCAAAGCTGAGTCTCCTGTGTCTTCTGCATTGCAGGTGGATTCTTTACCTATTGAGCCATCTGGAAACTGGAAGTCATCCAGTGTTAATCAAAAGTAGGGTAAAGTAATGATAACAAGCCACAGTTTATAAGCCTGATATTAAGCAAACAAATTCATGTACATAAAATGAATCTGTTTTTGGAGGTCAAGGTAGTAGTAACTTTAGGGGACGAGGTCGTTAGATACTGATTGGGAGGGATCATACGATGGTATCGGGGATTTCCAGAATGAAGGCAGTTTTTATTTTCCTGTCCCCACAGGACAAGGTTGGCTAACCAACTAGTGATGATTGGTTAAGCTGTATACTAATGATTTTTCTATATGTTATAAAAAATAAGTTTAAATACAATATGTAATAATGACATTGATGACAGAAGCAGAACCTAGTAGTTTTTTTTTAAGTGCTTGTTATGTACCAGGTTCTACTCTGCATGTCTGCTGTGGTATCGAGTTAAAACTTGTACCGAACCTAAAGGAACAGGGTTAGTATGTTAACAATAATTCCATTGCTGTAGGTGGGGAAACTAGGACCTAGAGTGGTTAAATTGCCATTCAGAGCCTTATGGTCTGTTTGCTCTTTATTTATAAGAGTTTTTTCTAGATCAAGGACCTCAGTTCTTTTCATATTCATTTAAATATATTCCTTCCTAGTGTTTTATGTTTTTAACATGCAGAGTTAACCTCCCTCCCAATTATTTGACATTTAGGTTTCCAGTTTTTTGCTGTTGCAAACAATACGAAGATAAACATTCTTCCCTAATTATCTTTGTGCACATCATCTGTTACTTCCTTAGGATAAAAAGATTTTTTAACTGAACAGAGTTGCTCTGCATAATTGTATTTATTTTTTAATTATGAGTAATGACATGTTTGGAGAAATCATCCCACCTGTCATCATAGGAACATTATCCTTAACTTATTTAGCAGATATTTATTAATCTTACCCCTTGGGTCAGTTAAGGACTGTATGCTGTAATGGAGGGAAATAGAAGCTAAGGTCTAAAAGCAGTGCTAAGTAGGAGTTGTAAATTTGAGATTTACCCTGTGGAAATGGTCCCTCTAGCCATCTGAAGAAATAGAGGGTTGCACAAGAGAGGGCTACTAGGACTCTACTGCAGTCGTCTAAGTGAGGGACTGAGTGAGGGGATGAAAAGAAGGAGTGAGTGTTCTTTAGGAGGGACTTCTGCCTCTTGGGTCAGGGAGTAAAGACTCCGCCTGCAATGTGGGAGACCCAGGTTGAATCCCTGGGTTGGGAAGATGCCCTGAAGAAGGAAATGGCAACCCGCTCCAGTATTCTTGTCTGGGAAATCCATCCCATGGACGGAAGAGTCTGGCGGGCTATAGCCCATGGGGTCACAAAGAGTTGGGTACGACAGAGGGAGTAAGACTTTTCACTTTCACTTTTCATAGGAGGCACAGTCGGCAGGATTGGGCTGCCATTTGCATGAGGCGGTCAGCGGAGGAAGAGATCTCTTCTGTGACTCCCAGAGCTTTGACGCTGGTTGACTGGGCGTTTGCTGTGTAGGATATATTCAGTACTTATATAGAGTATGTTCAGTACTTAGATAGGATATAGCCAGTGCTTAAAAATTAAAAGAATGGTTTGGCTAGCCCAGTACTTTCCATGTATTAAAGCACTTTAACCTTCATCACAACTGTTGGAGGTAGATATTATTATCAGGAAATTAGGTGTGCAAAGGTCACACAGCTGGTGAGTGTGGAGGTGAGATTTCAGACTGCAGCAGTCTGGCCAGGGATCTGTGCTCTTCACTTTGGGGCCAGCACTGTTATATGTTTCAGAACAAGCCGACTTTAGAAAAAGTACCCCAGTGCTGAGCAGTGTGGTGTGTGGTGTGGTCAGAGTTCGCTAGTTTACTCAGCAGGACAAGCACAGGTATGCTGGGCCGGTGTTGGCTGGCCAGGGTTTTACAGTTTGCTTCTGGCTGTACTCTGTGTTTGCAAATTTGGTTGAATATAAGAAGAAAAGCCTTTCTCATTTCCTAAAGAAAAATTGACTTTTGTTAGTTAGCTGCCAAATACTTTTAGGAACAAAATCTTGATTTTTCTTTTCTGCCATGAAAAATCATGACCATGGTCCCAGCCTCCCTGCAGGATGATTCTCGATGGTTCATTTTTGTGGCAGGCTTTCCTGGTCTGGGTTCTCTAAGGACTGTGTTGGAAGAGTCAGTGAAATTTGTTTCCATGAGTTGTGTACTCAACTTTTAATTACCTGTGTCAGTGGTGAGCACCACTAGGACCAGTTTTCCACCTGGTTTGGGGGGGATGTTGGTTAATGATGGCCGTACACCTGGCAGGTGCCGAGCAGACTCTGGGCAGTGTTCCTTTGAACTGATTTCTAAAGAGCTGATCTGTTGGTCAGGCCCTTTGCAGGAATTCAGAGATTACTTTTGCAACTTATGGTTCTTAATTGATAAAGATCTAATATGTGAAAATAAGTATTAAAGGTTATTTCCACTAGTTTACAGAAAGATTTGCTTAAGGTTTTCTCTTGAAACAGGCTTATATGTACTCATTTTAATCAGTGTTAGGTTTTGTACCATTTATCGTATAGCGGTTATGTTGAGTATCATATCCTTGTTTGCAGTTTTAAAGACTTTTAATATTTATAGAACAACCTGAAAGCCTTATTTTAAAGAGTTATCAGATAGGTCAAAAGATAGAAACGTCAGGGTATGAGTGCATCCTTTAAACCACACTTGTTATCTTCTCGCAGGAGGAGAGACTTCAGCATGCAAACCTTCATCTGTTCGGCTTGCACCGTCATTTTCATTCCATGCTGCTGGCCTTCAGATGGCTGGACAGATGCCCCATTCACATCAGTACAGTGACCGTCGCCAGCCAAACATAAGTGACCAACAGGTTTCTGCCTTATCTTATTCTGACCAGATTCAGCAACCTCTAACTAACCAGGTATGTTCACAATGTATTCCTAGTGATTTGTTGGGATGGTAATTTATTCCTCAAAATGATAAAATAGTAAATAGGCAAAAATGCCTTAATGTTTTTCAGTTTTGCATGTGATGGGGGATTCCAGATTGACAAAAAGACGATGTTGAGAAATTTGCATTTGAAAGTTTGTTGGATTTTTTTTTCTTTTTCCTTATGTATTTTACTTTAATTCAAATTTTCTCATTCTGCAGTGAGAAGGGGGAGTTATTTCTAATAAAGAATATTAAAATTTAAAAACTTTAAAGCTGTTTTTATGGGAAAGCAGTTAGGTAGAAAAAATGTAAGTTATAGGAAAACAAGTCAGATTCCATTATAGCAAACTTAAAGTGCAGACTTCCCACTGTTAGAAATGACTTTAGTATACTTTTATAGAATTAAATATGAAACTCATGAAAATTAAAAAGAAAAAATATAAATTAACCATGCTTCTCATTTTAACACTCAGACTAAAGATTCAGTGATTTCACATAAGATGGATAGTGTAAAGTGCTATAATAGATGTAATATGCTGACATCTCTGGATGTATATATATTCGTGCATGTACGTGTGCCTAAGTGTGTATTTTTAATATCTTCCTGAGTTAACTGTATCCACTATGTTGATTTTTTGATATGGGGAGTTTTTTTTTTTTTAAACTAGCTATAGTTCTGGTAAAGTCTCGTTCCTCACTGAGACTGAGTGTATGTTGTGTGTTTAAAATGACTGTTTTTCCATGTACTTTAGGAATTTGGTTTGTCACTGTTTAGATCTTTTAATGTAAATAAAAACTTAGAAAATTTCAAAGTACTTCTAACAGGATTTTTTGAGGAAACGTGTTTTTTTCTAATTCAATAACACATAGTTTTAATGAGCTACTGGCTGCCGTGCATTGACATGGCGTGGTCTGCCAGTCATGAGATATGGACTTCAGGTCCTGACTCGTGATCTGGCTGTGGGACTCGAGTCAGGTCACTTGGACCCTTCTTTCTGTTGCTTGAGTAAAAGATTGGGACCTTAGAATAGACCCACCTAAGTAACATCATTATTTGAGGACCCCCCTGTATATATTATAGTAAGATTTGATCACAGTTGAACTGACTTGACATTTATAAAATGGCACCGCACACAGTCACAGTTGAATACTAAGGCAAATTATGGCAGGAAGTAAGAATTTGTTTTATACAGTAAATTGAGAAGTTGTGTGTTTAAGAATTGGAGCAGTTGGTCAGAATTGGAAAGTGTTGTGTGTACCAGAAGAAAATTCTCTGGACACCCAAAAAGAGTGATAGCACAGTCATCTGTTCGCACTGTGCTTTGAAGAAACAGGGTACGTTTAGAGTCATTTTCCCGCTTGTTCACAATCGGCCTGTCAGGCAGGCGGCGTTTCCGGTCTCTTAGAGCTGAAGGGCCTGAGCTCCCACTGGTGCCTTCCTTCTCCAGGACTGTAAGCAGTCCTGGGCCCAGGCCAGGCTCGCTGCTGCTTACATACAGTGCTCTTTCAGTTCTAGCACTTGGCGTCTATGGAGGGCTAGGGAAAACATCCAGTCCGTTGAAGTTATTGTTTGTTTATATGATTGTAGTCGGTAATTTAGTTAGCAAAGTACCTATTTTTAGATACAAGCGACATCTTGAGGGTTATTTTCCAGTAAGAGATAAGTTACTTAGCATTTCCATTTTAAGCTGTAAAATGTTTTTGCAGATTCATATGATGTAAAAAAGACCATCTTTTAAGTAATAATATTCAGCCAGATACTTCTGCTGAACTCCAGAAATCCCGACACCTAAAAGGCAGTCAGATGAAAGCTTGTTCAGTAACTGAAGTGTGAAGGCACTGGCGTGGCGTGGTCTGCAGGGCCTCAGATGCGGACTTCAGGTCCTGTCGTGAGCTGGCTGGGGGACTTGAGCCAGGGCACCTGGAACCTTCTCTCAGTTCTTTGAATGTAAGATTGGGACCTTACACTGGACTCACCAGAGTACTCTCTAGCTCTAAGTTTCTCTAATTTTGTTACTTGATTTCCATTGTTTCTTACTAATCATCCTATCGGTGCTTTTTAAATAAGATTGATTGTACAAGTAAGTTGAAAGGAGCTAACAACACGTTGTTTCTGGTAGTTAGTCTTTCTTGTGTGAGTTTATTCCATATACATTTAAGCACAGTTTTATCAAAAGATAAACGTAGTAAAAGTGAATGTAGACAAGTGTGGTTGATGTTCAGAATGCTGTCTCTCTCTGGGCTGTTTTCAGACTACCTTTCATGATTCTTAAACTGTGTATTCTAGATATGTCTTACATATGCTATTCAGGTTTATTAATAGCTCTCAAAATAGCAAAAAAGGCAGGACATAGTGTTTCTCATTCTCCACTACATATGAATATATAAGGGAAACATAAATGGAATAGGTATTATTAAACTAGAAAGCTAGAAATCAGTTTTAAATGAAGTCCTAGCATTTAACACTGTGGACTCTTCTCAAGGAAGATTGAGCTCTTGTAACTTACCTCGCAGGAGGTGTGAACTCCTGCTTTGTGTGTGTATGCGCGAGAGAGTGATCTGTGTCTTCACAGACAGGAGCGTCGGGATGAGGCTTCTTTTGGCCTCCAGAGCCAGAGAGTTGCGGCCACAGGAGGGGAGCTCACAGCTTCCTCTTCAGTGAGGACGCTGGGGCCGTGTGGAGGCTGGGGACTCCTGGCTCCTCTGGACACTGCGGGCTTTTGCCCAGCGGTGGAAGGGAGGAAGGGAGCTGGCCACATTACTTTCTCCTGACCTTGTGACTGTGAGAAGGTGGAAGTGGATAAAGCATCAGATGCTTTGAGTTATAGTATAGATTTATAACTGAGTATGTATTTGGACAAGTGATTTTCTAACTCTTGATTGGTGCTTATTGTACCACAGCAGTGAAAAACAGAAGATAGAGTTACTTAACATGAAATTACAATGAAAGTTAGTGAAGAAAGAGTTGTTTAGTTTGTAGAAATGAATTTGTTTTTTCAAAATTCATGTAGAAATGAATTTTGAGTGTCTGCTCTGTACAAGGCGTCATCTCAAGCAGGGAAATGCAGTCTTATCTAAAGGCCAGTTTTTTGTGGGTGGAATTCATCTGGTTGATACATATAGATGCCCTTGAAATAGTAATTTCTGTGGCCAGAGTACATAAAAGTAAGGTATTTAGAATTAGCTAATTGGTGTGGCCTTGTCGGCAGTTTGGCTAGTTGTGGAAGAGGAGAGCAGTGTTTGGTGACGTGGCAAGCCCGTGGCACACACTCACATACTGAGTGCAGAAAACTTCTTAGGGTTTGGGTACAGAGGCAGAGGAAACGGATGTTACTGTTGGTTTCAGAGAAGCTGCAGAGGCAGGGCAGTTCTGGTGTCTTACGTTGTTGTTCCTAGGTTGTTATCCTCACATCTGGCCCAAATAAAATTTCCACTTGTTTCATAGAAAAAAAAGAGTACAGCTAGGGAAGCACTTCGATCACGCCATCTCTTCGTGCCGCAGGGATGGGGTTCTTTCCTGTTCTGTCCTGACAACTGTCTTCTCTGTTTGCTTACTGTGGGTTTGTTTTCCCGAGACTCCAGACGTTTCTCTGAGGCCTTTGTGTGATGTCTGGTGTCTCTCTGCCCCTCGAGCACCTTTGGAAGTGGCTGTCCTGGGGGCTCGCTAGTCTTGCTAGTGTGTCTGTTATGAGAGCTGGACTGCAGTCCAAGGGTGACTGGTGGTGGTGACTAAGGGTACCTTGATGTCTGTAATTGCCTTGGAGGATCTGTTGGTCACAGAAGACCCTCTGGGAACCCCTTTGCTGAGGCTTGAGATGAGGTAGAGGAATTGGGTGCACACACCCTCTAGGGTCGCTGCTGTGCCAGTTGCAGTATTTCTGGGTGTGGTGTGTTTGTGTTTGGAGGATGTTTGTGTTTCCTATTCCATCCCCCATCTAGCCAGAGGCTCACAGTTGAACCCTGACTGCTTATTGGATGATGAAAGAGACGTGGGTTAGCTTTGGGTTGGGAGTGTGGTTGAAATGAGTTTTTAAAAAGGTTTCGTTAGCTTTAAGGTGGTCTGTGGAACGTATTTGTGGTCAGCTGCTAGTGTAATCGTAGTTAGGGAAATTATTGGTATTATGGATTCTCTTGTTTATTCATCACATATTTATTAAATGTCTACTGTGTCTCAGACAGTATGTCTACTCCTGTTGTAGGCAGAGGGGATACAGCATTGGTCAGCTATATCTGCCCCGAATGGCGTTTTCCCAGTAGTGGAAGGAGGAGAAATAGCTAAAACCAGTAACCCAGTAAACGTATACCACGATATTAGGTGGTGGCAGGTGCCGTGCAGTGTGGGCAGAGGGAGTGTGGAGGGGGAGTTGGATGTGTTAAGGCAGAGGGTGGGTCTCCTTGGTCAGCTTGAAGACACGAGAGCAGATTTCAGCTGTGCTCCCGGCAGGCGCTGTGCAGAGCGTTGGGTCTGTCTGCCTGTTGTGAACCTGGTGAGGCTGGAGGAACCATTCAGAAGAAATTTTTCCTTAGGCTGACTGTATAGTGGAGAAGGCCTTTGGGGCAGCCTCTGCGTGTCTCCTGGACCAGGGGGATGTCTGTAATCCTCTTGTTAAATTTGGGGAACAAAATTGAAGGCTTCTGGGGCAGCTGGGTATATTGTTTCCTAATTTCATTTATTTGTTCCAGTGGTTGTCTTCACTGGATTCCAGCTGAAAGAGATGACCAAGAGAGAATGCTTCATATTCTCATGTGGACGTGTGTTTTGTTTTAAATACGTATGCACAGGTTACAGAAGAGGGAGTTCATACCAGTGCAGCATAGTTAAAGTGCTAGTCTTCTCTGTCTATTTAAGGTGATGCCTGATATTGTCATGTTACAGAGGCGGATGCCCCAAACCTTCCGTGATCCAGCTACTGCTCCCCTGAGAAAACTTTCTGTTGACTTGATCAAAACATATAAGCATATTAATGAGGTAAGAACTACTGATGTGTTATTACGGCGTCTGTCTCTCCATAGAGTGGAGGAAAAAAGTTATTTTGTAGTGTGTTTAAACATATTAAAATTACTTTTAATTCCCAAGGATTGTCATATTGATGATTATTATGAAGACTGGTAAGTTAGCGGTTTATAAATAAAAGTATCATAATTGTGTAAAAGAAAGACGCTATATAAACAAGAATTGTAAACAGATAATTGTGAATAACTTCCCTTCTTTTTCAAAGTTACATTTAATACATGTGGAGTTATAATTTCGATAATGCCCCTTCTCCAAAACTTCAGAGGAAAGGGAGGGAATAGTGATCATGTAAAAGTATAAACATGTTACAGAACTTGGCTTAAATCTTTATGTATCTGTTTCTGCTTTTGCCAGAGAGGTCAGGAGGCTGTGATATGTGTTTAATGCCCAGTTAACAGCNTATCATAATTGTGTAAAAGAAAGACGCTATATAAACAAGAATTGTAAACAGATAATTGTGAATAACTGCCCTTCTTTTTCAAAGTTACATTTAATACATGTGGAGTTATAATTTCGATAATGCCCCTTCTCCGAAACTTCAGAGGAAAGGGAGGGAATAGTGATCATGCAAAAGAATGAGCGTGTTACAGAACTTGGCTTGAATCTTTATGTATCTGTTTCTGCTTTTGCCAGAGAGGTCAGGAGGCTGTGATATGTGTTTAATGCCCAGTTAACAGGCGTTTGGCCTCGTTTATCTGATGATATCTGTATTTGTGTGATTTAAAATTTTCTTTTTAATGTGTGTTCCTTTTTATCTGTATCCTTTTGCTGTACGATACCTGAAAGCCTTTTTGGTGGGATTAAGTAGGATAAAAAACATAACACTGTGAATTACTCATCTTCCAACTTGACTCTTCACTTTGAGAAATTATTTTTCTGGTGTTTTAGCCCTTTGGCTTGGTTGTTATTTGCTCCTAACAGCAACTCTAGCTGTGTAGTGAATTATTAAATGAGCTTTTCTGGAGATGAGTGGTCACGCCTGTACTCTCTTTCCTCTTCCAATGGGGCCCTACATGCTTCCACATTAAAGACTTACCTTCTACCAGCTTGAGAGCCATTTAAAAAGATGTTCTTATGTGTGTATAAATTTCTTAGCAGTTTGGTGCTGTTTAATGCCAGTATTATTGTGGCAGTGTGGCAAGATAAAATTGAAGTGAACTCAATGAGGAGCATTTCTAAGTTGGATTTTGTTTCTAATTTATATGTTCTAAAAGATGTTTCAGACTAGTTTTGGGTCATCTGAAAATAATCGGATAAACTAACACTGTTAAGTAGTGTTGAAGCTTGTTTTTAACTGTTACCTTGTGAACTAGTTTTTCTGATATTGCTTTATGCAGTGTAATTTATCATTTCCTCAAAGTTAGTTGCCAATTACTTGAACTATTGCCTCATTAATTACCAACTACTAGAACTATTGCCTAGTCCACCTGTTATGTTTTACTAGTCTTAGAAACTGTTTTATAAGAAAAACAGATAAAAGGGAAATAACTCAGTCCGCGATCAACCACAACTTCAGTGACCTTTAGTGTGCGGGGTGGGGGCCTGACTGGTTTTCGTTAATTTGTTGTCGTAAGCTTAAAGCCGGGCCTCTCTCGGGGGCGCTTCCCATGTTAGTAAAATATCAGTTCATATACATTTCACCTTTCCTTTCTGAAATCTTCTGCTTTAGAATCAAATATAAAATTGGGATTGACTAGAGGGGGCCGTGGTTAGCGTTTGTTGTTTATATCAGCATATATGTTTTCCCAAAGTTCCTTATATTATACACTCTTAAGATCTATACCAGCTCAGTGTATGTAAATTATACCTTAGTTTAAAAAATAAATGTAAATCAGGTCCTGTTGCTTTTCTTGAATGGGAGACTGGCCTACTCACTTAATATCTCCTGTTTATAAAACGTATGAACAGTATAATTCTAAAGTGAATTTTTCTGTAGGTGTTTTTCATTTGATGTATATTAGTGTTAATCTGTAATTCAAATAGCAACTATAGAAATTTATGTCTCTTTTTTGTTCCGTGGACTAAAAATTCATCGGTTTCATACTGACAGCAGATTTGTCTCATATGTACTCTTGATATATATGTATATATATGGTGCCACCCCATGCCTCATGATTTTTAATTACACAGTTAACACTAGATTCTCTCATTTTAGGTTTACTATGCAAAAAAGAAGCGGAGACACCAACAGGGCCAGGGAGACGATTCTAGTCATAAGAAGGAGCGGAAGGTTTACAACGATGGCTATGATGATGATAACTATGATTATATTGTAAAAANAATTACACAGTTAACACTAGATTCTCTCATTTTAGGTTTACTATGCAAAAAAGAAGCGGAGACACCAACAGGGCCAGGGAGACGATTCTAGTCATAAGAAGGAGCGGAAGGTTTACAACGATGGCTATGATGATGATAACTATGATTATATTGTAAAAAACGGAGAAAAGTGGATGGATCGTTACGAAATTGACTCCTTAATAGGCAAAGGTTCCTTTGGACAGGTAATCTAACAAGTTGCTGATTTTTATAAGTGAGAACTTCTCAGTGAGTCATGGTATTATAGCCTTTTCTCAGTAGTACACTCCTGATATTTGTAAATAGATATAAAGAACGGATATGTAAGTATTTGGGTTATTATAGTTCTCTAAAGTTAGTAAAACTATTATCAGCTGCATCAGGTATAAAAACTCTATTAGACTTTTTTTTGTTTGTTTCACAGAGTTACTATAGCTACCCAGTAGTTATTTTACTAAGTGATTTGAATCACTAACAGATAGGACTGCCTCTTTCATTGGGCTTTTAGTCTCTGGATCGTTCTTCCTGATGTATGCTGGAGATAATTGCCTTCCTGCCTAATCCTCCTCCTCTAAAGGGGCAACAGATAACCATTTTCAGCTGCCTCAGCAGGTGTCCTCTCATCTGGGAGACTTGGACGCCCAGGGCTGGGCCCCGAGCTGGTCCACAGCCCCTCCTTCAGCTCCGTCAGGCCTCTGAGTGGACAGAGGGTCTCCTGTTAAGTCCTCACGGCATCAGCATTGCTAGTACTGTGATGGGCATCATTCCGATGGGTGGGATCCTTCAGGCAGCGGAAGAGCGCGGGAGGCACTCAGCTGGCCTGGTGTTTCTGTTCTTCCCTGGCCTCTTCTCTCCACCTGTGGCTCTCGTCTCTCACTCGCCCAGGATGAAGCGCAGACCTTAGCTGTGTTAGCCTCTTGCCTCACCTGTGCCCAGACTCAGAGCTGCCAGACCTCCCTCCTTGCCCTGTTAAAAGCTTTCCTCTGGGTGTGAGGCTCCCGGCTGTTTACATCTGTAAGTCTCCCTGTCTTCTCTCATCCTGTGTCATCAAGTCACAGAGCTGTTTTGTTTGAAGTACGATTTACTGTTAATCCCAGTCTCCTTTGCCTTGTAGCTTTTGTGCAGTGAGTCAGTTCTTAATTTGCAGTGCAAATAATTCTTGTGCCTTTTTTGGTGATTTTTTTTTGGATTTTGGAGATCGTTTGTTTGTTTTTATAAAGGATGAAACCTGTGTACTCTTACCTATCTGTTCCTGCCCTGCAGGAAAGCAAAAATGTGCCTCTTTTCAACCAGTGAGGAAAAATTCAGTGTGTGTTAGTCTAATTATGCTCAGGGCAAAACAGCCGCAGCTCTGGGCGCAGACAGATGAAAGTCATACCTGTAGGGAAGTACGAATGAGGTTCCTAGAAGACCTCTGTAATTCTGGTGTGGCTCTGCCAGGCCTGGTGGTGTGTGTCTAACATGTCTGTCCCTTTCCACAATTCCAGAGACTCGCTGTAATTATACGTAGTTTGGGGCCTTTCCCCTTAGTGAGTAACCTCTTCTCCTGAGTCAGGATTCTCAGTGTCTGGGGGAATCCCTCTTTATGAAAGTATTAATGAAATAAATACTTTTGCTTTATGAAGGTGACCCCATGGACTGTAGCCCACCAGGCTCTTCTGTCCATGGGATTCTCCAGGCATGAATACTGGAGTGGGTAGCCATTCCCNTTGCAGTCCAAGGGACTCTCAAGAGTCTTCTCCAACACCACAGTTCAAAAGCATCAATTCTTTGGCGCTCAGCCTTCTATAGTCCAACTCTCAAATCTATATGTCTGCACTCAGGTGTCAGGCTCTTCTTGAGAAATAGTAACCCACATTTCTTGAACTCCTACTGTGTTCCTTACGCTTTTCAGTCCTATACAGAAGGTGTTATTAGTAGAATCCATATATTACAGGTTGTTTCTACAAAGAGTAACATTCCCAAGGTTCCAGGGTTCTTGGAGTGAGAATCTTAATCTGCTTTGATCTAACTCCAGAGCTTATGTTTGTTTCCTTATCCTGGTGTCCCAAAAGAGGAGACAGAAGAATTATGAAACTAGTGAGGTCTAGGGCCGATTGATAACATGGGCAAAACATCTTCTAATTACACATCCTCAGAGAGAGGCTTTTGTTGTTGTTCAGTCATGTTCAGTCGCTGAGCCCTGTCTGACGCTTTGTGACCTCGTGGACTGTAGCACACTAGGCTCCTCTGTCCTCCACCGTCTCAACAGAGTTTACTCAATTTCCCATCCTTTGGGCTGGTCATTTTCTGCTGCCTCCTTTTCCTTTTACCTTCAGTTTTTCCCAGCATCATGGTGTTTTCCAGTGAGTTGGCACTTCATATCAGTTATCCAGAGCGTTTTAGCTTCACAACAGTCCTTTCAATGAATAGAGACTTTAGAACCAATTAATTACAAACTTTAAAAAAATAGATGTTTATTAGCAACTTACGTCAGAAATGCTTGCTTTACCTGATAAGCACGAGGTTAAGTTTTATTAGCAGACTCCTGTTTATGAAGAGAGAGCATTATGTTTCTTTAGTCCTCCCAAAATAGAAACAAAAACTTGATGTTTAAAGGTGTATGGTTCAGATGCATTTCATTTATGGAACACCCTTCACTCCATGTTGATATAATAAAATGAGCTTATACTATTTTTTTCTTTATTATTGTCTTTGTAGATATCTGATACAACCCATAGTAATAACATTTGTGTTTAAAATCCTTTCTTCTCACATTCATTGCATGTTTGTTGTTCACGCTCAGTGTATTTAGTGTAAGGTGGGCACTTTTCCATTCGAGGGGCTTAGGAGGCCAGGAAGGACATTCTAAGGATGCTTGACTTATTGGTCTTTGAACATAGCTCCCTCTTCTTCCTCACTCTTGTGTGTTTTATTTTTAAGTTTTGCTTAAGTAGTAGAGAAAATGTTGATAGGATCACTATAATTACATATTTCTGGTTTATTGAAAGACAATACAAAATGTTAGCTACTTGGTTAACTTATAATTAGTATTTTTGTTTTTAATAAACTGACTTTAGTGATTGCAGGAGTCATTACAGATACTCTTTTGGATGAGGTTTTTTTTTTTTTAAGTTCTTATTTAGGAAGATGGTCAACTCATGTACACTGTCTCAAGAATCTGAGGTTCTGTACTAAACGCAAGCACAGAGAACTTGAGACACAGCCCTGTCAGTAGAGTTAAAACATTAAGTTTAAGGTGTCTGGGAGCTGTATTGCTCTTTTATGGTGTGAATAACTTTAATTTGGAAATGATTTGATCAATTTACTCTGAGTTTTGCAGTCTTAAGTCTTTGAACTTAAAAAAGAAATAATAATCTACTTTTTTTTTTACCACATAGCATAATTTCTTATCTGGGTTATTTGCTACCTGCCATGGTCTAGTTGAAAAAAGCATTCAGTTTAGGTCTAAAACAAAGTCTTGCCAACCTTCCATTTTCCCCAAAGTTCAGTTTAAAAATCTGAACGTGTATATTTGTGTTTGAGCTTCCTTTGACAATGTCTTTAGTGCTCAGCACATTTATAGGTACTCAGTAAGTATCTAATGATGAATCAGTAGAATTGAGTGGATTGATCTTCCATCAGAAGAACATTCTGATCATAGCTTCTTGGAGGGATTTTCATAGTCACATTTGAATTCTGACATCAGTTACCTTAAGTGGCTGCTGCTTAATTAGATGAAAACCGTTACTTGGTGTCTCTGGGGTCTCTTATGTGACACGGAGCTGTGTTCTTCACTTTAAACCTATGAACTCAGTGATGATGAGCGGATATTAGACATTCTTATGTACCTGTTGATGAGCGTTGAGTTGGGCTGTGGGCCTCTATAGAGCGGTGGCAGTAGTTGAATTGTGTTACCCTGACTTGCAATCATTTGTGTCAGGAATGATCTAAAAACAGGAAAGGCGAGCTGCCACCAGGCCAGCACCCTGTATCCCCGTTCTCGGGGACCAGATACTGAGTAATGCCGAAGTTATTCCAGATGGAGCTGCAGAGAAACCTCTGCTTAAGTTATGCTAAAAGGCCAGAATGGAGGCAGCCTTGACAGATGGTGGTTTTATGTCCTCTCAGCTGAGTTACAGGTGCTCAGTTTGGTAGATGTGAGAGCTGTCCTGCTGGAGGGCAGTGACTTCCTCTGGTGTGCAGTTAGCGTTAATACTTAACAGCACAACTTTTCAAAGCGGTTTATTGACCATTAAGCTTTTTAAGAAGGTCAGTAATGATGCCAAGTAATGTATTCTATACTCTTTCCCCATTCGTAAGCCTACTCATAATTTCTTGTGATGGAGCTTTATTTTGAAATTTCCCCAACGCTTCGATCTTGGATAAGAATCCTGTGTACCAGTTTGATGAACATAATCAAAAAGCCTTTGCTGTATTTGCCTAAAAGGAAAAAAAAAGTCTTCCTTTGACAGTTGTTTGCAAAAATTATTGGTGAAATCTGAGGCTTAGCAGGGCAGATTGTGTGTATGTATCAAAGCCTTCCCAGAGAGGGCTGCCACGCAGAGCATTGTCCCAGGCTGGACATCCCAATGGGTGGAGCTTAGATGAAGTCATGAGGTGTAGGGGTCTCAGGAAGTCAAGAGTGTTTTCTCTTACGTGTGAGGATAAAATTATTATTCAGAGTACCCTGTGTTAGTTTACAGACCTGTGTTTTCAGACCCGACTTAGGCATTTTGGTGAAACTTCTTACATTACATTGCTTATTGGCGGATTTAGCAGATGACCAGTGTCGATATTCTTAACTGCTGAAAGAATGTGCTGCTTACTGCAGAATTTTTGTTTCCCAGTTTTAACTTGATAAACTTTGCATCTGACATTGACATTTTATAGAGGATTGTAGAATTCATGTATGTGTTACTCTCACTTTTTTTTGGTGTGTATAATTTAAAATGAAACTTTTTGTTCTCTTTCAGTGCATTTAAAACGCCACTTTATGTTTCGAAACCATCTCTGTTTAGTTTTTGAAATGCTGTCCTACAACCTCTATGACTTGTTGAGGAACACCAATTTTCGAGGTGTCTCTTTGAACCTAACACGAAAGTTTGCACAACAGATGTGCACTGCACTGCTTTTCCTTGCGACTCCAGAACTTAGTATCATTCACTGTGACCTAAAACCTGAGAATATCCTTCTTTGTAACCCTAAACGCAGTGCAATCAAGATTGTTGACTTTGGCAGTTCTTGTCAGTTGGGGCAGAGGGTAAGTATATTTCATAACTTGTGATTTAAAGTTAGAGTTAAGTAAAACAGTGTAAGTAGATATTGAAATCTTACTAATCTGTATACAATTTGAAGGTAATTACAGGGTTGTTATCTTTAAAATCTTGAATCACCTGTGTTGATACCTATTTTGGAAATACTTTTTAAAATGTAAACATTGATAGTAATACTTTGAATTAGAAGGTAGTATTTGTTTTTCAAAGTTTATGTTAAATTATGTGTGTGCTAAAAGAGAAAACAGGATGGATATAAATTATGACATATGTCCAAGCTAATGGACATACTGGTTTGGTTTAGTTGCTAAGTCGTATCCCACTCTTGCAACCCCATGGACTGTAGCCTGCTAGGCTCCTCTGTCGATGGGATTCTCCAGACAAGAATACTGGAGTGGGTTGCCATTTTCTTCTCCAGGGATCTTCCCAACTCAGGGATCGAACCTGGGTCTCCTGCATTGCAGGCAGATTCTTTACCAACTGAGCTACGAGGGAAGCCCAGTGGACATATTATTAGTTTGTGGTAAACAAATGTGTTTTTGAGTTCTAATAATAGCAAACATATCCATAGCAATAAGTAGATGTAGGATTAGTTGATTTAGGAAAGCAAGTGCCCCTGTCTCCTTTCTAGCACTATGAAAACTACTCTGTTTTGCATATGAAACAAAAGTTGTAGGAGGTTCTCTTTTTGAAACCAGCTAGGNCGAAAGTTTGCACAACAGATGTGCACTGCACTGCTTTTCCTTGCGACTCCAGAACTTAGTATCATTCACTGTGACCTAAAACCTGAGAATATCCTTCTTTGTAACCCTAAACGCAGTGCAATCAAGATTGTTGACTTTGGCAGTTCTTGTCAGTTGGGGCAGAGGGTAAGTATATTTCATAACTTGTGATTTAAAGTTAGAGTTAAGTAAAACAGTGTAAGTAGATATTGAAATCTTACTAATCTGTATACAATTTGAAGGTAATTACAGGGTTGTTATCTTTAAAATCTTGAATCACCTGTGTTGATACCTATTTTGGAAAATCCTTTTTAAAATGTAAACATTGATAGTAATACTTTGAATTAGAAGGTAGTATTTGTTTTTCAAAGTTTATGTTAAATTATGTGTGTGCTAAAAGAGAAAACAGGATGGATATAAATTATGACATATGTCCAAGCTAATGGACATACTGGTTTGGTTTAGTTGCTAAGTCGTATCCCACTCTTGCAACCCCATGGACTGTAGCCTGCTAGGCTCCTCTGTCGATGGGATTCTCCAGACAAGAATACTGGAGTGGGTTGCCATTTTCTTCTCCAGGGATCTTCCCAACTCAGGGATCGAACCTGGGTCTCCTGCATTGCAGGCAGATTCTTTACCAACTGAGCTACGAGGGAAGCCCAGTGGACATATTATTAGTTTGTGGTAAACAAATGTGTTTTTGAGTGCTAATAATAGCAAACATATCCATAGCAATAAGTAGATGTAGGATTAGTTGATTTAGGAAAGCAAGTGCCCCTGTCTCCTTTCTAGCACTATGAAAACTACTCTGTTTTGCATATGAAACAAAAGTTGTAGGAGGTTCTCTTTTTGAAACCAGCTAGGGTCACTATTTGATACTTTATTTAAAATGTTCCTATTTACTTGTAGATATTGAAATTGCATTTCTTTTTTATTTTAAAGGTAAAAACATAACTGACTTTCAGATATTAGTGTTTAATATTGGGTTTCCATTTCTTGTTTTTCCAAATCAGTGAAATTTTCTGTCTTGTCCAACTTTATTCTACCTTTTAAATAAACTAGGTTAATTTAATCATGAAGGTTTATGACCAGTAAACAGGATTGTCCTTTTGTTATTTCCTGCCAATTATGGTAGCAATGCTGCATTAAAATAATTTTTAAAATTGGAAGGAATAGGAAGCAAAGTTTGCAGTTTCAGTGCCTCTGAAAATCAAGAGATGCTTATAGTTGTTAATAAGAGATAGAGTATATTATAAATGGAAAATATTTGCCTATATTGAGTCATTTGAATGGATTTTAAGACTTGAAAAATTTTTTCCTGTTTGAACCGAGTCATATATTCTGTGCTAATATCAAACACTATTGTCTCTCTCCCACCAGACGGAGACAACTATACCTTTAAGTCAGTGACTTTTTAATTATTGGGTTGGCCAAAAGTTTGTTCAGGTTTTTCTATAAGATGCTTGGAAAAATCCAAGCGAAATTTTTGGCCAACCCAATATGTGAATGTGTCAGAATCCCATGGGAAATCATTTCCAAAATAGACATGCAGTGCCCCTCCTCCAGGTCTGCTGGCTCAGTGTCAGAAGGTAGCAGGGTACAGCCTTGCAGATAGCCCACTACTGCTCTGCAGATTGCCAGCTGGTTAGGTAGGTGACAGAATTCTTTCACAAGCTGGGAAACACGAGTCTTCAGTAGTAGCTCGTCTTTGGGGCTTCAGGCTGCTCTTGGCTTCTGAAGTAGTGTACTTCTTCTTCCTGGTCCCTTTCAGTTAGGCTTTCTTCACTTAAAGAAGGCCTTAAGGTCGGGTTGACCTCCTTATGGGATCGTGAGATGATTCTCCGAGGTTCGGCTGGAGTTTGGGGCGGGCCCCAGCAGCTTTCTGAGAAAGCATCTTTGTGCCACTGGCTGCCTGGTTTGAGTATTAAGTTAGGTAGTCTAGTTAGCAGGGTGTTGTTTGGTTTTCTCCCTTTTAAAATAAAGCTATCTTTGCTTTTGTGATATTTCTGGATACAAATTTTAAATGGCCAAGTGAAGAGGAATTGATCTCTGAAGACATTCTCAGATTATTCCATTGCAAATAATCCATTTCAAGATTTTCTTTTTCTAAGAAGTCTTAGGATGGATGGAGGAGGATGGGGTAAAGAAGTGATTAGTCAGAAATGACCCCCAATTGAATCTTTGCATGGCTGTGTTTCTAGGTTTGTCTGTGAGTTTAGTATAATACAGATGTCTGAATTTTCAATTACATTGTACTGAGTTTGACTCTTAATGCTTCGAATTAACCTGAAGAAATTTCATTCTTTAAGTTAATTTAAATATAATTTAACTGTTAAATTAATGGTAGCCACAGTAGCGAAGAATAGTTAATAGGGAAATAAATTGTTCTCAATCATATTTTTTTCTAATAAGGCATTATTGTTTTAGGATATATCTTGAGTACCTGTTAGGACTGAACTAAATAAAGGGCTTGAATTTTTTGTATATGCACATTTTGCATTTCAGAGTCTTAGAGTTACCACTCCCTTGAAGCGTTTAGTTCTTTAAAACAATACTCATAGTCGAATGTTGAAATCAGTAAGCATCACTGATACCCCAGTTCTTTTTTTCTGTTCATGTTAGACTTGTGTTCTTCATACAGTATTGACTACAATTAAACAGAAACTATTATTGACATGTATTTCAGATATACCAGTATATTCAGAGTCGCTTTTATCGGTCTCCAGAGGTGCTACTGGGAATGCCTTACGACCTTGCTATTGACATGTGGTCCCTCGGGTGTATTTTGGTTGAAATGCACACTGGAGAGCCTCTGTTCAGTGGAGCCAATGAGGTACATGATTTCTTTTTGTTTTTAATCTCTTACAGTATAACCTGGAAGTTGTTTTTTAGGAAAATGTGTCATTTATCAACCTAAATCATTCAAATGTTTGGTCAGTTTTAAACTTATTTTATCCATTTTAAATTATTTCAATTATATAATGGTGAGTTTAGAATTATGAGATGGGAAGTGAGATCTTTAAATCTGCCAGTGAAGGGGAATAGTAAATTACAATAAAAAATGTTATTTTTTTTGGTATGAATTTTACAGATTTTAAGTATAATAACAGAAAAAGATGATAGTGATGAAATGAGGAACCATCCTAAAAACACTAAATTTTGAGAGTATGACGTGGAATTAAAGTATTAATAAATGATGACCGGTGGGATTGATAGATATATTTGATCTGAATAATTTAGGGTAAATTAGGACTCTAGAATTTTGGAGCTGCAGGCGAATCATAATTCTTGTAGTCAACAGGTGTTCAGTCTGTGTTCTTAGAAGATCTTTGGAGGTCAGAGGCAGTGGTGGGAAAGTGAGGGCAAGGGAGAAGGGGGTCTAAGCGCCATACAGTTGGAGGAATGGCTTTCCTTGTCTTTAAAACTGTTTGTGGAGTTTTTTTGTTTGTTTGTTTTTAAAGAAAATTTAACCATTGCAGATTATGATCAGTCCATTCATTTATACATGAGAAAAGAAAGGCTAATGAAATTTCATGACATGTCAATCAAGTAATGCCAGAAACCTGCCCCTTCCCCCTTCCTGCTAGTTCATCTCACTCTCAGCAGTGAGCTGCTCTTTGGCAGAAATTGCTGTGGTGTGTATTTGTTTTTCTTTGAATAATAAATAGTATAAAGGTAATAGTCCCTTTTTCATGAACTTAAACACCATTAAGATCACCTGAGAAACTTGAGTGGCTGCCGTCCCACGCATGGTGAAGCCAGAGCCCTTTGAGTAGCTGGGAAGCGCCTCCCTCCCTCTGCCTCCCGTCCTCTCACCGCCTGTCCCTCTGTCCATCTTCCTGCCCAGTCCCCCTGGCACGCAGCCCTCTCTCAGGTCCCTGGGGGACAGTGGCCAGAGGGCCCGCGCATTCGTGCCAGGGGCTTTCTCTCGTGTGACCTGCCTGTGGCGCTTCCGCGGCACCTGTTTTACGTTGCAGCGCCCCCCTCACTCATGTCCTTTTCAT
>SJYW01025315.1:150405-165571 GCA_006410735.1 Raphicerus campestris
GCCGAAGACAGTCGCACTTCCTAAGAACAGGGTCCCACTGCCTCATCCACGGACATGGAAGCGCTCCGCCAACCCTGTTTGGCCTGCTTGTTTCTTGACTCCCTCCCCAGTGAGGCAGCGGGGAGCCCAGGGCCACAAACACACCCCCTCCACCCTTGGCAGTGGCGCCTTCAATCGGGAGGCCTGCCAGCCAGACCCCTTCTCACTCAGGGCTCTGTGGCATCTCCTGAGGCAACAGGTGGGGTTCAGAGACGTGGTGCCTCCTTTTGGAGGGTGAGTTTCCAGCAAGTCCTGCTGGGGAATGAATCCCTCTCCAGTGGGGTCTGGAGCTCACCCCTGAAGAGACTTGTCTCAGCGCCAGGCGTGGTGCCCGCTACCTTTACCAGCTGGGCCTCTGTGCCGGAGCATCTTAGTTCCCGGGCCAGGGATCGAAGCCATGTCCCTGCTCTGGGAGCACAGGATCTTAACCACCGGACCACAGGGAATTCCCTGGGCCTGTATTCTCCAGCATCCTCTTAGCTGATTCCGCCAGGCTCTTCTGTCCACGAGATTCTCCAGGCAGGAATACTTTCCCCAGGACTCCAGATTACATTTCTTTTTACTAAGCTTTCCCTGCACAGATGTCTATGTGGTTTCTGTGTTCTGGATGGACACTGACTGACACAGAGGCTAAGAAAACAATTCTTCAGCAGACATCAGCTACCTCTCCTGGAGAAGGAAGGAAGACTGGCCAGGTGGTGTCAAAAGCCCAGGGGAGCCAAGGGCCATGGAGATGGCCATCAGAGATCCCCAGGTCCCCTTCTCACGCTGCTGTGCAGACCCCTCCCCATGTAGGGATAACCAATAAGACAGGGAGGAGAGAGAGTAAAGAGGTAAGTCATAGAGACTTGGCAGTTTCCACCCAATAAGCTCTCAGCTTACTGGACTTGGTAGAAGCTGGGGGCTATAGCAGGTGGATGCGTTGGGAACACATAGAGGGACCCCCATGGTGGGGAAAGGAGGCTCCTGCCTGAAATCAGTGAGTCCTCGACACCTCTTATCAACAGTCTGGAGGGGAGATACACTGGCAGGAGACTCGCCGCCTGAGTTGAGCCTTCAGATGACTGCAGCCCTGATGGACATTCTTGACGGCAACCACAGCTTAGTGACCCCATGCTGAACTGTGCCACTGAGCTGCTTCCAAATTCCCTACCCAAGGAAATGGAGACAATGAATGATCACGATTCTAAAGCCACTAACTTTAGGGATACCTTGTTACGTAGTGTTAAGCAATGAGCTATAGGAAAGCAGAGCCCCAAAAGATAGATGCTTTGGAGCTGTGGTGCTGGAGAAGACTCTCGAGAGTCCCTTGGACTGGAAGGAGATCCAACCAGTCCATTTTAAAGGAGATCAGTCCTGAATATTCATTGGAAGGACTGATGCTGAAGCTGAAACTCCAATACTTTGGCCACCTGATGGGAAGAACTGACTCACTGGAAAAGACCCTGATGCTGGGAAAGATTGGGGGCAGGAGAAGAAGGGGATGACAGAGGATGAGATGGTTGGATGGCATCACTGACTCAATGGACATGAGTTTGAGTAAACTCCGGGAGTTGGTGACGGACAGGGAGGCCTGGCATGCTGCAGTCCATGGGGTTGCCAAGAGTCGAACACGACTGAGCAACTGAACTGACTGACTAAAGTCATGAATACACATAGCCTCAAGGTTCGGTTCAGTTCAGATGTTCAGTCATGTCCGACTCTTCAAATGTGCGAAGGTCCTGAAAGATAAAGACTAGAGAACTGTCCTAGAGTAAAGGAGACTAAAGACCATGACAGCTGGGCCTCCCTGTGGCCCAGGGGTTAAGACTCCATGCTTCCAACACGGGGGATACAGGTTCGATCCCTGGCTGGGGAACTAAGAACCCACGTGCTGCCTGGGGAAGCCAGAAGAAGAGAGAAGAAAAAGAGAGAGAGAGAAAGAGATGACAGCTAAAGGCAATGTGTGATCCTAGACTGGATCCTGGTCCAGGAAAAACATTAGTGGGACAACGGATGAAATCTGAATAAAGGCTGTAGACTGGTGAATAGTATAGTATCTGTGTTAATCTCCTTATTCTCATGATTGTCATGTGGCTATAGAACATATACATTTTTGAGGAAACTGGATGAAGAGTAAATTAGAACTTTCTACACTGCTTGTAACTTTTAAATAATCTTGAAATTGTTTAAAATTTTAAAGTTAAAAATAAGATCCCTTAAGAATGAAGGTAAGAGATAGTTTCAAATATCAAAAATGGAAAAAATTCACTATCAGTAGACTGCACACACACAAAAAAAAACCTAAATGGTATCCTTCAAGCAGAATGAAAATAGTCCTGATTGGATGCTCAGACATGCAAGAAGGAATGGAGAAATGTGAAAGAGGGTGACTTTCACTGTGGGTAAATCCTATTGACAGCTGACTTCATAAAAAGCAATAAAATTTACTGTGGGCTAAAAATAGAATTCAAATAATATCATGTAAATTGAGAAATGTGTATAGTTAAAAATATTCCAAGATCCAGGCATTGTCTAGAAAGAGGGTGAAGTGCTTAAACAACATTAGCCTTTGATAAATGAGTGTCACAGTTTTAAATCTCTATGGTAACCATGCACAGAATGTTGGATCATTTCCAGACTGATGGAGAAAATAGAATAATAATTTTAAAATATTCACTCAATCCAAATGAAGAAGAAAATGACATGTAGATAGAAATCACTAGGGGAAGAAAGAATAGATAATGTAATGCAATTCGAAATAATATATAATTCCAAATATATCAACACTTACATTAAATCTAAGTGGATTGAAGCTCCAATTAAAAACAAAACGATTTTCAAACTAGAACTGCAGCATGCCAGGCTTCCCTGTCCTTCACCATCTCCCAGCGTTTGCTCAAACTCATGTCCATCGTGTAGGTGGTGCCACCCAACCATCTCATCCTCTGTCATCCCGTTCTCCCACCTTCAATTTTTCCCAGCATCAGAGTCTTTTCCAGTGAATTGGCTCCTGGCATCAGGTGGTCAAAGTATTGGAGCTTCAGTTTCAGCATCTCATGAGATGAGAGAACAACAAAAAGATAATCACTAGAAGGAAAATATAAAACATCCCTGTTTGCAGATGATTTTATGGCATACTGTGTGTGCTTGTTGCTCAGTCATGTCCGACTCTTTGTGACACCCTGGACTGTAGCCGGCCAGGTTCCGGTGTGCATAGAACAAGAATACTGGAGTGGGCTTCTATTCCCTCCTCCAGGGGATCTTCCCAACCCAGGGATCAAACCTGGGTCTCTTGCATTGCAGGCAGATTCTTTACCATCTGAGCCACCAGGGAAGCCCTTATTGCATACTGGAAAAATACAAAAGACTCCATGAACAAACTACTAAAAAAAATGAGAGAATTTAATAAAGATATAAAATTAACATTAAAATACCATAAAATAAATAGCCTTCATATATTCATATAGTAACTAATTAGAGCAGAATATTTCACTTATAGTACAGGCAAAAAAAGGAATAATATCTCAGTGTAAAATTCAAAAGAATTGTGTAAAACTTATATGAGAAAAAAATTTAAAACACTCCTGAAAGACCAACGAAAAAGTGGATTTAACCAATGAAAAGACATACCAGGTTCTTGGATAAGACGACTCAACATCAAAAGAAGTTAAATCTTCATTCACAGAATTCCCAAGTCAATTCATCATTCACAGAATTTTCTTCCAAAATTAGATATATTTATTCTAAAAGTCCTATAGGAAAAGATAAAGCAGCAAGAATAATTGGGAAAATCATGATGAAAAGAAAGATAAACCGGCGCTACTAGCCACAAAATACTAAAACAGGCCACAAAATTTCTGTAATGCAAACAGCCGTGCTTGTGGGATGTGGATGGACTAACATCATATTAGAAGTTACAAAAGACCCAAGTAATTACAACAGGTACCATTTGACAAAGAATACATGTGAGATCTTTAATTAATGGGGGAAGGATGGGCTTCTTAATAAAAGGTATGGCAACACCCAGCCAGCCATTTATGGAAATTCAAAATCAGATCCTTGCCTCAAAAGACACAGTAGAATAAATTCCAAATGGATCAAAAATTTTAATGTGAAAAAATGAAACTATTAAACACATCAGAGTGGGGAAAACTTTTCTATCACCCAAAAGACAGAGAATAAACCATTCTGGATCTAAGGAGGCCTGAGAGACAGAGCAGCTAAATGCAACCGCTCGATGCCGATTGAATCCCAGCTTGAACAAACCAGCTGTGAAATGTATTTGGGGGCAGTGGGGAAATTTGATCACAGACCTAGTATGTGAGACAGTAAGGTATTATTATTAATTTTGTTTGTTAAACAGAATATTGTCATTTTGTCGAGATGCAAATTAGTGAAGTAATNCCCAAAAGACAGAGAATAAAACATTCTGGATCTAAGGAGGCCTGAGAGACAGAGCAGCTAAATGCAACCGCTCGATGCCGATTCAATCCCAGCTTGAACAAACCAGCTGTGAAATGTATATTGGGGCAGTGGGGAAATTTGATCACAGACCTAGTATTCGAGACAGTAAGGTATTATTATTAATTTTGTTTGTTAAACAGAATATTGTCATTTTGTCGAGATGCAAATTAGTGAAGTAATTTGTGGTGAAATAAAATGTTTTCAGCAAAAGGTAAATTAAAGTGATTTTGGCATATTATTGTAAGAATTCAAAAAGGGTCTGAATCTTCTAGTTTGGGAACCTCATGGCCTTTCTGTCCTTACCACAGTTAGAAACTAAATTCTAGTTTACATTCTGTCATAAAAAATATTCTAGAAAATGCCCTCCAAGGGCACCCAAATCAGACTCTAACCAGAGATCAAACAGGCTAATGTGGCTTAGCGCTCAAGCCGCTGCCACAAAGGCCAGCCCGGGGAACATGCCCAGGGCTTCTGTAAAAGGGAAGAAGGAAATAACTCCTCCCCAAAATGGCGAGGCCTGGAAGTCAGATCCGAGGACCAGCAAACCAGTGGAACTGTCTGGAAGGTTCCTGTAGTGGGCGTGCGCAGAGCTCCCCCATGCCCGCCCTGGGGTCAGCCCCTGGGCAGGAGCACTGGGGACTCAGGGCAGCTCACCACCTCAGCCCCGCAGACCTGAGGGTTGGCCACCAGGGAGGCGATGGGGAGAGAGTCTCTCAGCTCCTGCTGGAGAGCAACCAGCCTGCCTGGGGACAGCAGGGGTCTTGGGGAGACAGGGGACCAGGCAGGGGCAGGCAAGGGTGGGGCACAGGCCCAACCAGAGACATCCTGGCTCGTCACCGAAGCTCAGCTCAGCTCCAGGGAGGTCTCGGCTCGTCACTACAGCCATTTTTTATTCAAAAGCCTCAGTGGCTTGGGTGAGCTTGGTCACACTCCAGGGTTGAAAGTTAGTCCAAGAAAGGGGAGAAGGCTCAGTTCAGTTCAGTCGTTCAGTCATGTCCGACTCTTTGTGACCCAGTGGACTGCAGCACACCAGGCCTCCCTGTCCATCACCCACTCCCAGAGTTTACCCAAACTCATGTCCATTGAGTCGGTGAAGCCATCCAAACATCTCATCCTCTGTCGTCCCCTTCTCCTTCTGCCCTCAATCGTTCCCAGCATCAGGGTCTTTTCCAATGAGTCAGTTCTCATCAGGGGGCCAAAGTATTAGAGCTTCCGCTTCAGCATCAGTCCTTCCAATGAACACTTAGGACTGATCTCCTTTAGGATGGACTGGTTGGATCTCCTTGCAGTCCCAGGGACTCTTAAGTGTCTTCTCCAACACCACAGTTCAAAAGTATCAATTTTTCAGTGCTCAGCTTTCTTTAAAGCCCAGCTCTCACATCCATACATGACTACTGGAAAAACCATAGCCTTGACTAGATGGACCCTTGTTGTCAAAGTAATGTCTGCTTTTTAATATGCTGTCTAGGAGAAGGCTCAGGCTCACCTTTTCCAGGACACAGGTCACCCCTCAGCTTGCCAGGAAGCATCACAGATGGACCATCAGCTGGTACCCCAGCAGTTGTGGGCTTTTCTCAAAAGACTGAGCCGTGAAGGTCCTAGAGGTAGTTTTAGGCTCCAGGAAGCTCCCTTTGACAATATGTTATCACCTCCCCGTCCGAGGTGTACATATTTAATCTTGAATAGCGTTTCTTTTCAACTTATAAAATTCTGGTGCTGCCCTTGTGACACTGGTCTACATGGTGACCTTGGGCCTCCATCCCAAGTCTGCTCATCTTCTGTCCCAGAAAGAGCATCACCCGGGACCCTGGTGGGCACACTTGCAAGTCTTGCCTCTTCATCGTGACAGATAGTTTGCAATTTACACCTATAAAGCATGTGTGTGGGTGCTCAGTTGTGTTCGACTACTTACGATCCCATGGACTATAGCCCATTGGGCTCCTCTGTCCTTAGAATTCTCCAGGCAAGAATACTGGGAGTGGGTTGCCATTTCCTGGAGTCCGAAACGACTGAGTGACTAACTCTTTCATGTTTTCAGATGGTGCTACTGGCAGAGAACATGCCTGCCAGTGCAGGAGAGGCAAGAGATGTGGGTTCGATCCCTGGGGCAGGCAGATCCCCTAGAGAAGGAAATGGCAACTCACCCCAGTATTCTTGGCTGGAAATTCCATTGGCAAAAGAGCCTCGTGGGTGACAGTCCATGGGGTCACAAGAGAATCAGATATGACTCAGCACACACATACATTTCTAAACCTAAATTGCAAAATACCTGAAGCCCCTAAAACATATGACTATTTATTAAGTACTCAGCCAAAGAAACTTGGCTATTAAAAAAAAATTATCTTCAGTTTCAGAAAACAAAATTCCCTCAGTGCAATTCTTACCAATTTTTAAATTGTCCTTCGCCTCTTTCCTGATCCTTCAGTTCAGTTCAGTTCAGTCACTCAGTCGTGTCTGACTCTTTGCAACCCCATGAATTGCAGCATGCCAGGCCTTCCCTGTCCATCACCAACTCCCAGAGTTCACTCAGACTTGGGTCTATCAAGTCAGTGATGCCATCCAGCCATCTCATCCTCTGTCGTCCCCTTCTCCTCCTGTCCCCAATCCCTCCCAGCATCAGAGTCTTTTCCAATGAGTCAACTCTCCGCATGAGGTGGCCAAAGCACTGGAGTTTCAGCTTTAGCACATTCCTTCCAAAGAACACCCAGGGCTGATCTCCGTTAGAATGGACTGGTTGGATCTCCTTGCAGTCCAAGGGACTCTCAGAGTCTTCTCCAACACCACAGTTCAAAAGCATCAGTTCTTCGGGGCTCAGCTTTCTTCACAGTCCAACTCTCACATTCATACATGACTGCTGGGAAAACCATAGCCTTGACTAGATGGACCTTTGTTGGCAAAGTAATGTCTCTGCTTTTGAATACACTATCCAGGTTGGTCATAACTTTTCTTCCAAGGAGTGTCTTTTAATTTCATGGCTGCAGTCACCATCTGCAGTGATTTTGAAGCCCAAAAAGATAAAGTTTGACACTGTTTCCCCATCTATTTCCCATGAAGTGATGGGACCAGATGCCATTATCTTTTCTGAATGTTGAGCTTTAAGCCAACTTTTTCACTCTCCTCTTTCACTTTCATCAAGAGGCTCTTTATTTCCTCTTCACTTTCTGCCATAAGGGTGGTGTCATCTGCATCTCTGAGGTCACTGATATTTCTCCCGGCAATCTTGATTCCAGCTTGTGCTTCTTCCAGCCCAGCGTTTCTCATGATGTATTCTGCATATGAGTTAAATAAGCAGGGTGACAATATACAGCCTTGACGTACTCCTTTTCCTATTTGGAACCAGTCTGTTGTTCCACGTCCAGTTCTAACCTTAGTTATGGTCAAATGCCTGTTCCAGCCCTCTCCAAGCTACCTGCACCCCAACTCTGGCCCTGGGGTAGCTGACACCTCACCCTCACTCCAGCCTGGATGCTGAATGCTGGACTGCGGTCCAAGGCTCCCAGCCACCAGCNTGGTCTAGTAGTTTTCCACACTTTCTTCAATTTAAGTCTGCATTTAGCAATAAGGAGTTCATGATCTGAGCCACAGTCAGCTCCTGGTCTTGTATTCATTGACTGTATAGAGCTTCTCCATCTTTGGCTGCATATAATATAATCAATCTGATTTCGGTGTTGACCATCTGGTGATTTCCATATGTACAGTCTTGTGTTGTTGGAAGAGGTTGTTTGCTATGACCGGTGACTTCTCTTGGCAAAACTCTATTAACCTTTGCCCTGCTTCATTGCCTATTCCAAGGCCAAATGTGCCTGTTACTCCAGGTGTTTCTTGATTTCTTACTTTTGCATTCCAGTCCCCTATAATGAACAGGACATCTTTTTTGGGTGTTAGTTCTACAAGGTCTTGTAGGTATTCATAGAACCATTCAACTTCAGCTTTTTTTGCATTGCTGGTTGGGGCATAAACTTGGATTACTGTGAATTTGAATGGTTTGCCATGGAAATGAATAGAGATCATTCTGTCATTTTTGAGATTGCATCCAAGTACTGCATTTCAGACTCTTTCTTCTAAGGGATTCCTGCCTGCAGTAGTAGATATAAGGATCATCTAAGTTAAATTCACCCATTCCAGTCCATTTTAGTTCGCTGATTCCTAGAATGTCAACTTTCTCTCTTGCCATCTCCTGTTTGACTGCTTTCAATTTGCCTTGATTCATGGACTTAACATTCTAGGTTCCTATGTAATACAGCATCTGACCCTGCTTCTATCACCAGTCACATCCACAACTGGGTATTGTTTTTGCTTTGGCTCCATTCCTTCATTCTTTCTGAAGTTATTTCTCCACTGATCTCCAGTAGCATATTGGGCACCTACTGACCTGGGGAGTTCCTCTTTCATTGTCCTATCATTTGGCCTTTTCTTACGGCTCAGGGGGTTCTCAAGTTAAGAATACTGCCAGCTACAAGTGACTAAGTTGTGTGTAAACATGGCTTAAATCATGAGTATGCTTATAATTTTCCTAACCAGGAATCTAGAGAAAAACAGTTTAAGGGTTAGTTTATATCATTATCATATTCTTTCTTTAATTTGTGGTCTATAGATGTTTTGTATTTATTAATTTTTGTCATGGTCAAAAGATGGCCCCTTTCACTCTATGTATTATGTCCATATTTAAAGTACAAGGATCAACAAAGAGGCAATGCTAATTTTTGAGAAACTGTCAGTGTTTCTCTTGTGTTTTATTAGCCAAATATTTGTTACACAGCCACAACTGACTGTAAGGAAGTTGAGGAAAACAAACATATGGCAAAAAAGAGACACTCAAGTTTGGGTTTATTGTTTTCCCAAACAAAATCATGACTCAGTATGTAAAATAAGACAGGGTAAATAGGAGGAAAAAAACCTCTTGATTTGAAGGTTTTATTTGCATTTAATTTTAAATATCTTTTAATATATTACTCTAGAGCAGTTAGCATGTAAAGCGTATAGATTTTTGAGAGAATCAATTCCTAGGTAGGTTGATAAGAAGTCTGGGGTCCCCAAGGAAAAAAGAGGGGTCTGGGGCTCTTGAGGAGGAGATAGCGGTCTGGAATTCTAAAAGAGGAGAAAAGACAAACTTTTTTTTTCTTTAAACTCAAAGTTGATGATTACACAACAAAACAATTCATCTTAAACTTTGTACTAAGGGTTATATAACAACAATGTATCCTGCTTGAGGACGTCTTTCTCCTTGAGAACCTTCTGACTAATCCTGTTGTCTTAAAATATTATGGGAGAGGGTCTGGTAAGACCTTTCTATTGTTAGTTCTAAACTTGTCATCTTAAAATATAAATTGTGTGAGTGGGTCTAGTAAGATCTTTACAACATTGAGACATTCTTTTAATGTAATAGCCAATTAAAAAAATATACAGCTCCCTTGTAAGACGAGCGAGTGGGGCACTCTCCATCCCCCTTCTGATGTCTATGTCAGAAGTGTCCTATGTCCCTTTTTCACTTTAGTAAAACTCTGCTATGCAAAAGCACTTGAGTGATCAAGCCTGGTCCCTGGTCCTGAAGCTAAATCATCTTTGGAGATCACAAATCTGACACCATTCACGATAAGATACCATTTTTAAGTGAAGGTTTTTGTTCTATCAAGAGTAATCATCTCTATCATCTTTACTGACAGAAGAAAAAAAATGGACTACGGAAAAATACATGGGGGTAAGATTAAATTTAAAAACTGTAAGTTATAAGATATTATGTCAATAGAAAATTAATTATCTTTTGAATATGTATAGCTTTTATTTCAGAAAATAGTTATTTCTCTTCAAATTTTTAGTCATGGTCAACTCTTTGCAAACCCATAGACTGTAGTCCACCAGGCTCCTCCATTCATGGAATTTCCCTAGCAAGAATACTGAAGTGGGTTGCCTTTCCCTTCTCCAGGGTAACTTCCCAATCCAGGGATCGAACCTAGGTCTCTTGCATTGCAGGTGGATTCCTTACCACCTTAGCTACCAGGGAAGCTAGCTCATATCCAAGATACCTTTCAGATGTCTTGAGTTTTTGAAAGCATCTTTTCTTTACACCTTACATTACATTACATGGTCCCTCTAAAGATTACAGCAATTAAAGAATACAGTTTGGCATTCCTTAAGTCAATCTAATTCAGTTGCTTTATAAAATGAGAGCACTTCATAATTTCCTATTATAATTAAAGTGGCATTTTGAATTATTAAAGTAAATTTTAGTATTTATGTTGCTATTGATATTTTTCAAAAACTAATGTCAATAAGATTTCTATTTAAAATTTCAGAAAATTGTAACATAAACTTTTCCAAATGCTATTTTTTAATTCATGCAGGAAGGATTATGTCTAAAATATTCTCTTTGTGTCCCACCCTTTTTAACTTCCACTATGGTGAGAAAGAAAGTAATTGGGAATGAATGAGACAAAGGGTAAAAGAAGAGGAGAATCATGGGAAAGAAGATCAAGGAAAAATCCCCAAAGACATCTCATCAAATAGTTTGAATTATGTGNTCGTGTCCCACCCTTTTTAACTTCCACTATGGTGAGAAAGAAAGTAATTGGGAATGAATGAGACAAAGGGTAAAAGAAGAGGAGAATCATGGGAAAGAAGATCAAGGAAAAATCCCCAAAGACATCTCATCAAATAGTTTGAATTATGTGAAGAAAAGAAAATATTCACTTGGACTTTACTTTTACAGAATGATGGGTGTAGAATGCATTCTAGAAGCCCATTTACATTTTCCCGCTCATTCAGGAACATACATAAACCAACTGAAACTGATGAGTTCCAATTGGAAAATCTTATTGTAATACAGTTACAAGTTTCCTTTAAAACATTTAAAATACACACAACAGTTTCAATGGTCATTGGTTTTTTGTCACAGGAGTTTCTTATTTTGAAGTAAATAATTCAACTTCATCCATTTCCTCTCATCTGGCCTCAAAGGAGATGAAGGACAAAAATTCTATGTAATTGTTCTGAATGTTGCTGAAAGGATTGTAATACCTTTCATCCATACCTTCCAAAAGCAAAATTAACTTTTTACATACATTCTATTTACTAAACCATAGCCCATGTTTGCTATTTATTTTCAAATTTGGAGTGGCGCCAACTCCCACTATCAAGTAATGACTCTCAGAACTCAAGAGAATAGCCAGGAAAATACCTAGAGGAAAGTAAAATCCCATCAAATGTTTCTGAATCTTTTAAAACTTGAGTAAACGAAAGGAAGTTCTTGACATGTATAAGACAACAGAAAACTATAATCAAAACCATTCTTTTCCTCTCCTCCCTTATATTTGTAATTTCAAAAGAAAAAATAATTTCATGTGCTTTCTTTGAATTATCCACCCCCCAGCAGTATTCACATTATATTTAAAACAAAATAAAAACAAAACCCTAAGCTGCTGCTGCTGCTGCTAAATCACTTCAGTCTTGTCCGACTCTGTGCGACCCCGTAGATGGCTGCCCACGAGGCTCTGCTGTCCCTGGGATTCTCCAGGCAAGAACACTGGAGTGGGTTGCCATTTCCTTCTCCAATGAATGGAAGTGAAAAGTGAAAGTGAAGTCGCTCAGTTGTGTCCCACTCTTAGCAGGTTAGTTTATTATAGTGTGATGTGTGTATTTTTTGCATTCTAGCATGCTAGCATGTGTTCGTGTGCACAAGCATGGATGTATAAACCCACATTCTCTTTGAATTCCATTCTTCCTTCTCTTTTCCACCCCTCCATCATCCCCTCTCACACACATTTCTCAAGCACAAGGTCCCATTACTGAGAATTCCCAAGTCAGGCAGAATTTTCCAGGATCCTGAGAGTGTTTTATTCAATATATTTTCCCTTGCTTCTTCTTGTATCAATGTTTATATTACCTCTTCCTTTCTCTTTTGTATTTCTAGCAGATTTCTATTCTGAAAAACTTTCTTTCAGTTGTTGTGGGATATATATTCTACTTTTAGATAAAGGCAAAAAAAAATTTACTATGCTTTGTTATTTGTCTGATTTCTTTGGGTAAGGAAGAGGAGAATGTCTCAAGGGAATCAAAAGGAACAAATTGAAACAGAAAAACTGCACATTTAAGACATCAGCTAAGTAGGATTTACATAGGTCTCTGTGTGTTCTTCTTTCTTATCATAACTACCTATAACACATTTTACAAAAATAACTAGACCAGGATTTGATATAGAATANGTTATTTGTCTGATTTCTTTAGGAAAGGAAGAGGAGAATGTCTCAAGGGAATCAAAAGGAACAAATTGAAACAGAAAAACTGCATATTTAAGACATAAGCTAAGTAGGATTTACATAGGTCTCTGTGTGTTCTTCTTTCTTATCATAACTACCTATAATACATTTTACAAAAATAACTAGACCGGGATTTTATATAGAATATAATTTGAAAACTTTAAAAATGGGGTTTTGCCCATTATCCTTAGAGTAGTTTTTTTTTTCCTTGACGTGTGTTATAAAAATTAACTGAATTATATGGGGAGGTAGGTAGATACTATGTAATCTGAAGATCCAGGGACATACACCAGATTTATTGAATCAGAACACTCGTGCGATGGCCCAGAGATGCCCAGTGTTTTCCAAGATCAACAGTTGNAAATCAACTGAATTATATGGGGAGGTAGGTAGATACTATGTAATCTGAAGATCCTGGGACATACACCAGATTTATTGAATCAGAACACTCGTGCCATTGCCCAGAGATGCCCAGTGTTTTCCAAGATCAACAGTTGAATTTAAACACACATTAACATGAAAACCAATGATATAGAAGCCATAGAACTTAAGAAAAATTACTCTCCATATTTCTCATTCTAACTTCAGACTAAATGCCCAAATTTTTAAAGCGGATGCATTTGGTTTAAAATTAACATCAAGAGCAAGTGTAAATCAAGAATAAAATTTAACATAAATTCTGAAAGGTGAGCCCTTTCTCTCCTTTAGCTTGTTGTGAAGTCATTGTGAAAGCAAAGGAGAAAAAGAAAGATATTCTCATATGAATGCAGAGTTCCAAAGAATAGCAAGGAGAGATAAGAAAGCCTTTCCTAATGATCAATGCAAAGAAATAGCGGAAAACAATAGAATGGGAAAGACTAGAGATCACTTAATACAAATTAGAGATACCAGGGAAACACTTCATGCAAAGATGGGCTCAATAAAGGACAGAAATAGTCTGGACCTAACAGAAGCAGAAGGTATTAACAAGAGGTGGCAAGAATACACAGAAGCACTGTACAAAAAAGATCTTCATGACCCAGATAATCACGATGGTGTGATCACTCACCTAGAGTCAGACATCCTGGAATGTGAAGTCAAGTGGGCCTTAGGAAGCATCACTAGGAACAAAGCTAGTGAAGGTGATGGAATTCCAGCAGAGCTATTTCAAATCCTGAAAGACGATGCTGTGAAAGTGCTGCACTCAATATGCCAGCAAATTTGGAAAATTCAGCAGTGGCCATGGGACTGGAAAAGGTCAGTTTTCATTCCAATCCCAAAGAAAGGCAATGCCAAAGAATGCACAAACTACCACACAATTGTACTCATCTCACACGCTAGCAAAGTAATGCTCAAAATTCTTCAAGCCAGGCTTCAACAGCACATGAACTGTGAAGTTTCAGATGTTCAAGCTGGTTTTAAAAAAGGCAGAGGAACCAGAAATCGAATTGTCAACATTTGCTGGATCATCAAAACAGCAAGAGAGTTTCAGAAAAACATGTATTTCTGCTTTATTGACTATGCCAAAGCCTTTGACTGTGTGGATCACAATAAACTGTGGAGGATTTTGAAAGAGATGGGAATACCAGACCACCTGACCTGCCTCTTGAGAAATCTGTATGTAGATCAGGAAGCAACAGTTAGAACTGGACATGGAACAACAGACTGGTTCCAAATAGGAAAAGGAGTACGTCAAGGCTATATATTGTCACCCTGCTTATTTAACTTATATGCAGAGTACATCATGAGAAATGCTGGGGTGCAGGAAGCATAAACTGGAACCAAGATTGCTGGGAGAAATATCAATAATCTCAGATATGCAGATGACACCATCCTTATGGCAGAAAATGAAGAAGAACTAAAGAATCCCTGGATGAAAGTGAAAGAGGAGAGTGAAAAAGTTGGCTGAAAGCTCAACATTCAGTAAACTAAGATTATGGCATCTGGTCCCATCACTTCCTGGCACATAGATGGGGAAATAGTGGAAACAACAGCTGACTTTATTTTATTGAGCTCCAAAATCACTGCAGATGCTGACTGCAGCCATGGAATTAAAAGATGCCTACTTCTTGGAAGGAAAGTTATGAGCAACCTAGACAGCATATTAATAAGCAGAGATATTACTTTGTTAACAAAAGTCTGTCTAGTTAAGGTTATGGTTTTTCCAGTGGTTATGTATGGATGTGAGAGCTGGACTATAAAGAAAGCTGAATGCTGAAGAATTGATGCTTTTGAACAGTGGTATTGGAGAACCTTAATGAGAGTCTTGGACTGCAAGGAGATCCAATCAGTCCATCCTAAAGGATATCAGTCCTGGGTGTTCATTGGAAGGACTGATGTTGAAGCTGAAACTCCAATACTTTTGGCTACCTGATGAGAACAGCTGACTCATTTGAAAAGACCCTGAGGCTGGGAAAGGTTGGAGGCAGGAGGAGAAGGGGAAAACAGAG
>SJYW01025315.1:165987-195829 GCA_006410735.1 Raphicerus campestris
TCCTCTGCCCATGGGAGTCTCCAGGCAAGAATACTGGAGTGGGTTGCCATGCCCTCCTCCAGGGGAATCTTCTGACCCAGGGATCAAACTCAGGTCTCCTGCATTGCAGGCGGATTCTTTCCTATCTTAAGCCACCAGGGAAAAACTCAAACACACTTTCTGGCCAACCCAATATGATCGACAGCCTTCTTCTTGAAAACCGGCTTGGACTGGTTTTGTGCCTCTTAATTGCTCTTGATCTTTCTGTGACCCACTGGCACATCTCTGCCCTCTGGACAAGCCCCCGGGCTCCTCTGTCCGTGGGAATTCTCCAGGCAAGAGTACTGGAGTGGGTTGCCATGCCCTCCTCCAAGGGATCTTCCCACTGAGATGGAACCCAGGTCTCCTGCACTACATGTGGATTCTTGACTACTGAGCCACCAGGGGACTTGTATATTCCAAAAAGTAACAACCTCATGCCTGCCTTGAGTGCTGGAATGTTCTAGGGCTTTCAGGGTCATGTGGGCCCTCGCCACCCAATGGCGTTTGGGCACTGGCAGTGCCAGCATAGCCCATTGAGCCTGTTAGGAATGCAGGCTCTCAGGCCTGGCCCAGACCTCCTCAGAACCTGCGTGTGAACAAGGCCCGCGGGTCCTTCCTCCACACGGGCAAGTGAGAGCACCGCGGGCCAGCCCGCACGCCATGCTAGAGAAAAGCGAAGAGTTGAGCAGCTTGTTCAAGAGGCCACGCCTGACCCACGACAGCCTCCAGCTTACAGGCCGGCTCTAGCCGGCTCGCCACGCTGACCTTGACTCTTGGGATCATGTAACACAGCCTGCAGCTGGACAATCCCTCCAGCTGCTGTGACCACCAGAAGTGGAGTTCCTGGTGGGACTAATTTAATGTCAATTAATGGAGCACCGTAGAACTGATGTCTTTGAACTGTGGTGCTGGAGAATACTCTTGAGAGTCCCTTGGACTGCAAGGAGATCACCAGTCCATCCTAAAGGAGATCAACCCTGGTGGCTCAGACAATAAAGAATCTGCCTGCAATGCAAGAGACCCAGGTTTGATTCCTCGGTCAGGAAGATCCCCTGGAGAAGGGAATGGCGGCCCACCCTAGTATTTTTGCCTGGAGAGTTCCATGGACAGAGGAGCCTGGTGAGCTATTAGTTCATGGGGGTCACAAAAGTGTCCGACACGACTGAGCCACTAACATGTTCTGCTTTGGTGTGACCCACCCAGTTGATGGTTTTTCCATTTTCAATGGTTGAAAAACATCATACAGAATTTCATGATGTGACAATTACATGAAATTTAAATTCTGATACCCATGTATGAAGTCTTATTGAAACACCGCCGCATTTTGAACTGCGTATTCCCTGTGGCTGCTTCTTGTTCAGAGGCCTGAGTGCTGCATTGCCGCGGAGCTTGCTCGCAGGCGTTGCGCCCTGCTGTTTGGCAGCCTGCAGTGATAGATAAGTCGACAGCATTCTGAGTGCTGCACCATGTCATGCACTTCTTTTTTATTACCAGTGTGGCCATCATGTCGAAACAGAGTGGATTTTAAATATCACTCCTTTTAAGGCATGGTGGAGTATGGGTTATTTCCCTCCTGAGTTAGGTGACAACATGCAATATACGGAAGCTGTCACATTACAAAGAATACAATCTATTTTGGCATTTCCAGGTAAACGACTGGTAGACTACTACATTATCCAGCAAACTACTTCTAACTCACAAGAAAGCAATGGATGGTCAGAAAAATTAGAAAATTTAAAATTGAATATCTAATCGCAGACTTTCTCCGCAGAAATAAAAAATGACAATGAGGCTCTGCAACCAGAGTAAGTTTCTGAGTGGTGTATGTTAAGCCAAGCAAGGAAAGCCAATTACCTACAGTGGGTTAGTTCAGTCATGTTTGATTCAGCGGCTGGAGAAACATCTTTGGAGAAATTAAGCTTGTCTGGAACTACCAGCCTTTCAATGATAACCATAAAAAAAAAAAAACAACAAAACCTGAGTTACTTGGCTGGACCGAGTCTTAGTTGCAGTATGCAGGGTCTAGTTCCCCAACCAGGATTCAAACCCAGGCCCCCTGCATTGGAAGCACAGAGTGCTCACCCCTGGACCACAGGGAAGTCTCTCAGTGATGACAGTTGCTCAAAGTGTTGAGATCAAGAACAACATCAACAGTCATTTAAAAAACAAAGCAAATGGTATTGAATGTTTTCCCCTGACTCTTGTTACAAGAGTTGACATACATTAGTTTATTTGAAGAGTCTGTGCCAAGTTGGAAATAACTGAAGAACTGGCCTTTGTTAGTGGTATCATTGACTCAATGGATGTGAGTTTGAGCAAACTCCGGGAGATAGTGAAGGACAGTGAAGCCTGGCATGCTGTAGTCCATAGGATTGCTAACAGTCAGATATGCCTGAGCAACTGAAGAAGAATAGCTTGTGTGTAGCAACTACAGGCAAAAATATTTTCCAAGTTGAGAAAACTAATTCAGTACAACCTGAAGTGGAATCTGCTAAGATGTGTTACAACTGATAGTGAAAAAAAAAATGTGGTGTTAAACCTTAGGATTGCTTATTGTAGAATTTAAATCAACAGAAATGTGGAATATATTTGAATCAAGTGTTACTGAACCATATTATGAGCAGTGAACTTTAGTTGCTGCTGTGAACTTATCTGTCAACAGTTCCATGAATTTTTGTTAGTAGCTGGAAGTCCTGACCTGGTGTGTAACACAGTCTTTCAATAGTTTAGTAGTTGTAAAGTTTATTTCAATTTTTTAAAAGATTTTATTTTATTTTTTAATTTATCTTTAAATTGGAGGATAATTCTTTACAATGTTGTGCTGGTTTCCACGGTACAGTAATATGAATTAGCCATAATTATACATGTAGCCCTCCCTCTCCCCCTCCCCCTCCCCTATCCCATTCATCTCAGTTCAGTTCAGTCGCTCAGTCATGTCCACCTCTTTGCGACCCCATGGACTGCAGCACACTAGGCCGCCCTGTCCATCACCGACTCCCAGAGTTTACCCAAACTCATGTCCATCGAGTCAGTGATGCCATCCAACCATCTCATCCTCTGTCGTCCCCTTCTCTTCTCCTCCTGCCCTCAATCCCTCCCAGCATCAGGATCTTTTCAAATGAGTCAGCTCTTCACATCAGGTGGCTGAAGTACTGGAGTTTCAGTTTCAGCATCAGTCCTCCCAATGAACACCCAGGACTGATTTCCTTTAGGACGGACTGGTTGGATCTCCTTGCAGTCCCAGGTTCTCTCAAGAGTCTTCTCCAACACCACAGCTGAGAAGCATCGACTCTTTGGTGCTCAGCCTTCCCATTCATGTAGGTCTTCAGAAAGCACTGGGCTGGGCTCCCTGTGCCATACAGTGGCCTCCCATCAGCCTTGCATTTCCAACATGATACCATATATGTGCCAATACTGCTTTCTCAATTTGAGCCACCCTCTCCTTCTCCCACTGTGCCTACAAGTCCATTTTCTGTGTCTGAGTCTCCATTATTTCAATTTTTAAGCTCAGGACCGTGACTGAAATCATTCTGAATAAGAAGAGCTACCCCTCAGCCATCACTGTCAAATGCTAAACAGCTTTGGAAATTAGCTTTTGCTTCAGGTTTGATAATGTATCGATGAATTCTGTGTAAAATCAGAAGGGAAAACAGTGCTTATATGTGGAATTCATACTATGGTAAAGTCATTTCAACAAAAACTAATATTACTGAGATCACCGCTAATGTTAAACATGTTGTCAAAAGTTGAAGTACCAAGCCAGAGTTCCAGTCCTGCACATATTTGCAGTGAGTGCATGCTAAGTCGCTTTAGTCATGTCTGACTCTTTGAGACCCCACAGACTAGCCCACCAGGCTCCTCTGTCCATGGGATTCTCCAGGAAGAATACTGGAGTGGGTTGCCATGCCCTTCTCCAGGGGGATCTATATATTCTGAGTTCAAACTGCAGCTCCAGTAGTCATTTTTAGACCTTGATGTAAATCTCAAAGAAATGTCAAATTTCAAGCTTTGGAAGTTCCCAAAGAAATGTGAAATGAGCCACATTTCAAGATCCATTTAACTGCAACTAAGGAGTTTCCACACAACCTTCAGTTGAAGTGATTAATCTGCTAAAAAAGCAAAATCAAGAGAAAAATGTAATAGAATTCTTCAAATGTCTTTCAAGTGATAAATATGCTCAGTTAAAAATCCTGTGCTCGTGGACTGATTTCAGCATGGGGAGGTACCTATCCACAGGAAGACACTTCCAAAGATGAAATATGTAAAATCTCATTACAAATCAGCATTAACAGGTAAACGTGCAATTAATCTTGATCACTAGCTTTGAACTTCAATTAAGTAAAACATTATCCCCACTAAGGATTCAAACTATTCTCACCTGTAGTACCTGTAGTACCAAAAAGTTATAATTATTACTATATTTTACTTTCACCAATTTTTTTATTGTATATATAAATCCCTGTGCAATATCCTACATTTTTGTCTCTTGGCCTGGAAAACCCAAGACATTTAATATCTAGTTTCTTAAAAAGTCTGTCTTCCCCTACCACAGATGGCATGAAGAAGGAGTAAGTGGGTTCAGCCTCCCAGATGGCTACCCCAAAAAGGCAGTTTGGGGAGGGGCAGGGGTCCAGGACTCTCTGGCCCCACTCCTGGAAACAATCTCTGCTCCCCAAAGAGTCTGGGCCATGGTCTGTTGGTACATGAGCAGGCCATGTTCAGAGAGCCGCCAGTGGCACAGCCGTATGTCCAGCAGCAAGGAGTGACAGGCCAGGCTGTGGCTCAAAGCTTGTCTGCTGACCGTGTCTGCCGTTGGGTGCCTGACCTCTGCTCATATGCCCACGCAAAGGCACTGGGAGGTTTACTTTTTTCACCCAATGCCAAGCAATTCTCTGGTTCTCTGCAGACATTAACCTGTTGTCCAGCAATTCAATTACATTCTGACACTGTCTGCCTGGAGTTGGGCTTCCCAGATGGCGCTAGTGGTAGAGAATTCAGCTGCCGGTGCAGGAGACAGAGGCAGGTTTTGGTGGGGAAGATCCCCTGGAGGAGGGTGCGGCAACCCCCTCCAGTATTCTTGCCTGGAGAATCCCACGGTCAGAGGAGCCTGGCGGGGCTACAGCCCATGGGGTCACAAAGTGTCAGACGTAACTGAGCACGTACCCGCACCTGGAGTCAGCATCAGATTCTGCAGGTTAAAGGGGCTTCAGTCTCACAAGACAGTGCCCACGTCAGGTGCCAATGGCAAGTTCCCAGTTTCCTATGCTTCTGGTCAACCAGGGACGTCAAGCTCTGTAGGTCTCTGCTCACCTGTAAAATGGGGAGGAAGCTGTGACCCAGCCTATGGGGTACTTTGGGATTAAGTGAGTTAATATGCCTCCAGCTCTTAGTACCTGCCACAGAGCAGAGCTTGGTCACTGTCAGTTCTTACTGGTTTTCCTCCAGTTGCTTGGAAAGTAAGGACAGTTACCTGTGGCTCAGTAACTGGTCTAGGGTCACAGAGCTACTAATGTTGTTGGAGTCCGTTTTCAAGCCTCAGTCTGCAGACCGAGCAAGTTCACTCACCACTACCCCAAACTGCTTCCCAGGAAGGCGTCCACCCCACCCCAGCTCTCCGCTATCCTTTACCAGATAGCATCCTCATAGACAAACATTACCCTCTTCTATTTTAATACCCTATCCTGTTGTGCCAGGATATAAGTTAAGGTTCTAGAAAATTCCTTCAACAGCTGCCACCCACCTGGCCTACTGACTTGCAGCCTCCTGTGTTCCAGCTTCACCAGCCTCAAAGGCACCTGCACCAACCTTGGCTCCTTCAGCGATGCCACCCCAGCCCTCCTTCCATGACCCGAGGTCCTGTCTGGGCTCCAGGGTGCCTGTGTGTGCCCCCAGTCACCTGGTGCCTGCGTCAAAGTTCCCAGGGTCCGCTGAGCACCCGGGGGGCGGGGGCAGGGTCTGAGTCACCTTCCCCTTCCCGCCAGTGCTGAGAGTGAAGTCAGGGTGGGGTACGGAGCGCAGGCAGAATAAACGGCTGCAAACGATTGCTTCCTGGAGAGAAAGAGAATATGGCTCGAACAGTGAGGTCTTTTCCAAGCGTTGTCACGTTTGTTTCTTTGGGACTTCTGTAAGCAGGAGATTGCTCACAAAATCATGGATGGAGAGAGAGACACCGTGGCTCCCTCTTGGACCTGGTAGGATGTTCTCAGGCCACAGACAGGCGCTAGCGACCTCCACCCCTCTGACTTGAGGGAAACACAGGGGTGCTGCTCCTCCATTCATGGTGTCAACTGAGAGAAGAACCCACAACATAAGAGTTAGGAGTTGAGCTTTATTCAGGGACCTACTGACAGACTTTATTTTATTGGGCTCCAAAGTCACTGTGGACCGTGACTGCAGTCATGAAATTAAAATACGATTGCTCTTTGGCGGAAAAGCTATGACCAACCTAGGCAGCATATTAAGAACCAGAGACATCAACTTGGCTGTCAAAGGTCCGTCTAATCAAGGCTATGGTTTTTCCAGTGGTCATGTATGGATGTGAGAGTTGGACTATAAAGAAAGCTGAGCACCGAAGAATTGATGCTTTTGGACTGTGGTGTTGGAGAAGACTCTTGAGAGTCCTTTGGACTGCAAGGAGATCCAACCAGTCCATCCTAAGGGAGATAAGTCCTGGGTGTTCAATGGTAGGACTCATTTTGAAGCTGAAACTCCAATACTTTGGCCACCTGATGTGGAGAGCTGACTCTTTGGAAAAGACCCTGATGCTGGGAAAGACTGAAGGTGGGAGCACAGAAAGCCTCTTCTGTTTTCTGTCCTGAATCCTTCCCATAGAGCGCTGGTAGATCAGCAACAGCAGTGGCTAAGGACTCCATCCTTCTGGAATTGTTGATGAACATTCTTCGTTTTATAATGGACGTCACCCGGGCGCAGGTGCTTTATGTTTTATGTTTGTTTGCACAGATCGAAAGCTGGTGGCTGGGAGCCTTGGACCGCAGTCCAGCATTCAGCATCCAGGCTGGAGTGAGGGTGAGGTGTCAGCTACCCCAGGGCCAGAGTTGGGGTGCAGGTAGCTTGGAGAGGGCTGGAACAGGCATTTGACCATAACTAAGGTTAGAACTGGACGTGGAACAACAGACTGGTTCCAAATAGGAAAAGGAGTACGTCAAGGCTGTATATTGTCACCCTGCTTATTTAACTCATATGCAGAATACATCATGAGAAACGCTGGGCTGGAAGAAGCACAAGNCAAATCCCTTATGATTATACAGGGGAAGTGAGAAATAGATTTAAGGGACTAGATCTGATAGACAGAGTACCTGATGAACTATGGATGGAGGTTCATGACATTTTATAGGAGACAGGGATCAAGACCAGCCCCAAGAAAAAGAAATGCAAAAAAGCAAAATAGCTGTCTGCGGAGGCCTTAAATAGTTGTGAAAAGAAGAGAAGCTAAAAGCAAAGGAAGAAAGGAAAGATAAACCCATTAGAATACAGAGTTCCAAAGAATAGCAGGGAGAGATAAGAAAGCCTTCCTCAGTGCAAAGAAAGAGAGGAAAACAATAGAATGGGAAAGACTAGAGATCTCTTCAAGAAAACTAAAACATTTCATGTAAAGATGGACTCAATAAAGGACATAAATAGTATGGACCTAACAGAAGCAAAAAATATTAAGAAGAGGTGACAAAAATACACAGAAGAACTGTACAAAAAAGATCTTCATGATCCAGATAATCATGATGGTGATTATATCAATAATAATATCAATAACCTCAGATATGCAGATGATACCACTCTTATGGCAGAAAGTGAAGAACTAAAGAGCCTCTTGATGAAAGTGAAAGAGGAGAGTGAAAAAGTTGGCTTAAAGTTCAATATTCAGAAAACAAATTTCATGGCATCTGGTCCCATCACTTCATGGCAAATAGATGGGTAAACAGTGGAAACAGTGGCCGGCTTTATTTTTCTGGGCTCCAAAATCACTGCAGAGAGTGACTGCATCATGAAATTAAAAGATGCTTACTCTTTGGAAGGAAAGTTATGACCAATCTAGATAGCATATTCAAAAGCAGAGACATTACTTTGCCAAGGGTCCGACTAATCAAGGCTATGGTTTTTCCAGTAGTCATGTATAAATGTGAGAGTTGGACTATAAAGAAAGCTGATTGAATAACTGATGCTTTTGAACTCTGGTGTTGGAGAAGACACTTGAGAGTCCCATGGACTGCAAGGAGATCCAATCAGTCCTTCCTAAAGAAATCAGTCCTTAATATTCACTGGGAGGGCTGATGTTGAAGCTGAAACTCTAATACTTTGGCCACATAATGCAAAGGGCTGACTCATTTGAGAAGACCCTGATGCTGGGAAAGATTGAAGGCAGGAAAAGGGGATGACAGAGGATGAGATGGTTGAATGGCATAACCAACTCAATGGACACGAGTTTGAGTAAACTACAGGAGTTGGTGATGGACAGGGAGGCCTGGCATGCAGCAGTCCATGGGGTCAGGGTTGCAAAGAGTCAGACACAACTGAGTGACTGAACTGAACTGAATGTGTAATGTAGATTGTCACACTGTTACTAATATCAAACAAATTATGCAGCAATTATTTATTAATCTAATAACAGAACTAGCAACAATAAAATTCAAAAAACTCCTTGCTTGCTCTTGTATACAGAGGAACTGAGTGTACTTCAAGTGTTTTAAAAGTCCAGTTTATAGATTTCCTGATTAACTTGTGATACATGAGGAAAGTATTTCACAAGTAGGAGATCTCAATTATCTATCCAACTCTTCAATAAAATAGCTTTGTGACTTCAAGCCTGGGAGAGTCAGCTCTGATCTGTAGGCTAGAGTCTTGATGATTGATGGATAAATAGACAGAGAGACATCAGGTAGATTTGTGTTTCTGATTCACACAGTCAAAGGCTTTAGCATAGTCAATGAAACAGAAATAGTTTTCTGGAATTCCTTTTCTTTCTCTGTGATCCAATTTGATCTCTGTTTCCACTGCCTCTTTTAAATCCAGCTTCTAAATCTGGAAGTTCTTGGTTCACAAACTGCTGAAGCCTAGCTTGAAGAATTTGGGGCATTACTTTGCTAGTAGGTGAAATGAGCAATTGTGTGGTAGTTTGAACATTCTTTGACATTGCCCTTCTTTGGAATTGGAATGAAAACTGACCTTTTCCAGTCCTGTGGAATTTGCTGAAATATTTGCTGACATATTGACTACAGCAATTTAACAGCATCATCTTTTAGGATTTGAAATAGCTCAGCTGAAATTCCCATCACCTCCTCTAGCTTTGTTCATAGTAATGTTTTCTAAGGCCCATTTGGCTTCACACTTCAGGATGTCTGACTCTAGGTGAGTGACCACACCATCTTGATTACCTCGGTCATTAAGACCTATTTTGTATAGTTCTTCTGTGTATTTTTGCCACCTCTTCTTAATCTCTTCTGCTTCTGTTAGGCCCTTACTGTTTCTGTCCTTTATCATGCCCATCCTTGCATGAAATACTCACTTGATATCTCCCGCTTTCTTGAAGTGGTCTCTAGTCTTTCCCATTGTATCATTCTTCCTCTATTTCTTTGCCTCTTTTCCTCTACTTCTCTGGTCACTTAAGAAGACCTTCTTTTCCTTGCTAGTCTGTGGAACTCTGCATTCAATTGGGTATATCTTTCCCTTCTTCCCTTGCCTTTTGCTTCTCTTTCCTGTAAGTCAAAGGCTTATTTTCAGAGGTGCACATGCAGCTTTCATTCAAGCGTGGAGTCAGCAAAGTGTAGGAAGTAACCCGTGAAAGGATTAAGCCTTTGTAATTTTCTGAAAATCCTATTAAGAAAGTTGTCCCATTACAATTTACAAACAGGAATCTATAAGTTGGTCTTTAGAAACCTTCTTCCAGCTTTAAAGGCTGTGTTTCTCAACTGATCTTAAACTGGAAGCTTATTTGTTAATGCTATGTAAATGGAGCTGACATGTTGGTAGAAAAAGAAAATCATTTCTTGACAGAGTGCAAAGTTCACAGGATAGGCCATGCATTAAAAATGCACGTATGCACAAACAAAAAGATACAGTGTACGTACACACGTATACAGTGATTCATTAGAAATATGTTGTTGTCTCATTGACCACAGTTTTATATATATTCAATTTTTTCATTACTTTGTTATTGTTGTTGATGTCTTTCAGAGCTATAGTTTCACATATCCAATTCACCAGAGCAGTGGTAAAGGTCAAACCAGGATTAAACTACCCACATTTAATTATAGATTAATATCTTAATATTAATATTTCAATATTCCATTGACCTGGAAGCCATTTATTCCTCACATTTTTAAGTCACAGTAATACATATTTTCCATAAGAGAAGGGAAAATAAAATCTGCAAAACAATGCACGTACATGGTAGATAGTACATTTGATAGAAATGTTTGATATGTGTTGACTGGAGTCACAGTCTGCACTAGCAGTTTTAGATTCATCTCCTTTGCATGCTGTATTCCTTCATGTTGATATACACTGTTATTTACATACATGTTCTATGCCCAAATGGTTCTGGCTCATGGAAGGCTGTTAGGTCTCAACTATTTCCCCCATGCCTGTGTAATTGTTTGCAAACATAGTACAAAACACAAGAGACCAAAGAAACAACAATAGTAACAAAATATGGACAGTCATTAGCAGTCACTGGGTATTATTTTGGCATGAGAAAAATAAAATATCTTCTAATAAACTAAAATATTTCTCTTCTACAGCAACCTTATAGACCTTTTTAAATGTTTTGCAGACACTCATATATTTTTCTAGCTTCTCTAACTATGGTGTACAGGAATACTGTTGGGAATTATTGCAATTAAAAATTTATATCTTAATTTTGTGACACCAATTATTTCTTAAATCATGGATTGCTAAAGCTTGGAACATATCTAGAAGATCATCTATTCATTTTCCTTAGACAACTAATGTTGAACCTGCAGAGAAAAACAACAATAAAAAATTTAATGGAAACTGACAAATAAATGGTACTCTAGTCTCAAACCAATTTAGGTTTGTTCTTAGGAGAAAAAAGATCAAAGTTTCTCTGAGTTGGAGAAATTAAAGATAAGAACAATTTTAGGGGAGAGTGCTTATTTTCAAGGTTATTTATTGACTACCTACTATTTGCCATTCACTAGACTAGTCACTAAACATAGAGATATTATTTCAAAAAGCAGGATAAGAAAAAATCTGCTATCTTGGAACTAATATTTTAGTGAAAGAAGTAAGATAATAGAATAAAAGTATGTATGCTTTGTTTAAAGTATATAAACTGTAAGCAAATATTATAGTACTTAATATTATGTTACTTACATATAGTGATAGAGAAAACANCAGGATAATAAAAAATATGCTATCTTGGAACTAATATTTTACTGAAAGAAGTAAGATAATAGAATTAAAGTATGTATGCTTTGTTTAAAATACATAAACTGTAAGCAAATATTATAGTACTTAATATTATGTTACTTACATATAGTTATAGAGAAAACATCACTTTTAGAATCAAAAACCCCGAGAGTTAATCAGCAGTATGAAACAAAATATAAGATACAAGATACGTTACTTATCTTTTTGAGCTTCTGTTTCACTCCAGGTAATCATGAATCTGATTATGCACTCAGGCTTCCTCACAGTATTTCTGGAATCACTAAGATGATCAATGGACATTATAGCATTTTTGTAAAACTGAATTAAGCACCATACAAACATAAGGCAGTGTCATTATTTGGTACTTTGATGTGAGGAGAGAAGAAAACTGCAAATAAAATCAATAGAGCATCTGTGGATTTTAACATGTATTAGAAATTGGCCAGCAAATTGATGTAGCTAATATGAGCTATATCAATGAAGACTGTCGAATTTAAGACACGTACTGCCCACCAATGGACATGAGTTTGAGCAAACTCCAGGAGATAGTGAAGGATGGGGAAGTCTGGCATGCTACCAAACTTGAGTCCATGGACTCACAAAGAGTCAGAAAAAACAACATATGCCCTACGAGACCCAGACCTAGAACATAATATACTGGGGGCTTCTTAGCAGTCCAATGTTTTAAGGAGACTGTTTTGCTATATGCCAAGTGATAATGAAGTGTGGGTTTGAAAAATAGCCATTAGGATAAAAAGACATCACTCTGCCAACCTGTGGTAAAAGTCACAGATGACTGCAGTTCAGTTCAGTTCAGTTGCTCAGTCATGTCCAACTCTTTGTGACCGCATGAACCACAGCTCACCAGGCCTCCCTGTCCATCACCAGCTCTAGGAGTTTACCCAAACTCATGTTCACTGAGTCGGTGATGCCATCCAATCATCTCATCCACTGTTGTCCCCTTCTCCTCCTGCCTTCAACCTTTCCCAGCATCAGGGTCTTTTCAAATGAGTCAGCTGTTCTCATCAGGTAGCCAAAAGTATTGGAGTTTCAGCTTCAACATCAGTCCTTCCAATGAACACCCAGGACTGATATCCTTTAGGATGGACTGATTGGATCTCCTTGCAGTCCAAGACTCTCATTAAGGTTCTCCAATACCACTGTTCAAAAGCATCAATTCTTCAGCATTCAGCTTTCTTTATAGTCCAGCTCTCACATCCATACATAACCACTGGAAAAACCATAACCTTAACTAGACAGACTTTTGTTGACAAAGTGATATCTCTGCTTATTAATATGCTGTCTAGGTTGCGCATAACTTTCCTTCCAAATGAGTAGGCATCTTTTAATTTCATGGCTGCAGTCAGCTTCTGCAGTGATTTTGGNAACAAAGTAATATCTCTGCTTATTAATATGCTGTCTAGGTTGCTCATAACTTTCCTTCCAAGAAGTAGGCATCTTTTAATTCCATGGCTGCAGTCAGCATCTGCAGTGATTTTGGAGCTCAATAAAATAAAGTCAGCTGTTGTTTCCACTATTTCCCCATCTATGTGCCAGGAAGTGATGGGACCAGATGCCATAATCTTAGTTTACTGAATGTTGAGCTTTCAGCCAACTTTTTCACTCTCCTCTTTCACTTTCATCCAGGGACTCTTTAGTTCTTCTTCATTTTCTGCCATAAGGATGGTGTCATCTGCATATCTGAGATTATTGATATTTCTCCCAGCAATCTTGGTTCCAGTTTATGCTTCCTGCACCCCAGCATTTCTCATGATGTACTCTGCATATAAGTTAAATAAGCAGGGTGACAATATATAGCCTTGACGTACTCCTTTTCCTATTTGGAACCAGTCTGTTGTTCCATGTCCAGTTCTAACTGTTGCTTCCTGATCTACATACAGATTTCTCAAGAGGCAGGTCAGGTGGTCTGGTATTCNTTTCTGCAGATTATGCTCCGTGATGGGTTATTACAAGACCATGGGTAGCCTTCCCTGCGTTATACAGGGCACCTCTGTTGCTTAACCTCTCCAGTGGTTTCAATGTTCATTCAAGTTGCTGCACACATTGGCAGTTAATTCCTTTTGTCGCTAGGTAGTATTCTATTTATAGATATACCAAATTTTAGTTGTTCCTTCATTAGTGGATGGATTTGGCCAATTATGAATGTTGCTGTGAACATTTGTGTGCATATCTTTGTGTGGACATATATTTTCATTTTTTATGGGAAATGGAGTATGATTGCTAGGTCATTTGATAAATGTTGAATATTTCAGGAAATTGCCAGGTGGCCTTTGAAAGTAACTGTACATCGTAGATTCCCACCAGCAGTTTGCAAAGGTTCCAGTTTCTTCACCTCCTCACTGANCATTTTTTATGGGAAATGGAGTATGATTGCTAGGTCATTTGATAAATGTTGAATATTTCAGGAAATTGCCAGGTGGCCTTTGAAAGTAACTGTACATCGTAGATTCCCACCAGCAGTTTGCAAAGGTTCCAGTTTCTTCACCTCCTCACTGATGTTTGGATTTTTAGTCCTTTGATTCTAGCCATTCTACTGGGCTTCCCTGGTGGCTCAGATGATAAAGTGTCCGCCTACAGTGCGGGAGCCCCAGGTTCAGTCCCTGGCTCGGGAAGATCTCCTGGAGAAGGAAAAGGCACCCCACTCCAGTATTCTGGCCTGAAGATTCTATGGACTGTATAGTCCATGGGGTCACAAAGAGTCAGACACGACTGAGCGGCTTTTGCTCTCATTCCACTAGGCATATAATAGTATCTTACTGTGGTTTTAGTTTGATGACTAATGATGTAGAACAACTTTTCAAGTACTTATTTGCCATTTGTATCCCTTCTTTGGTACAGTGTCTATTAAACTTTTTAATGGATTGACCTTTTCTTTTTGATGGCACCTCACAACTTGTGGGATGTTAGTTCCCCGAACAGGAATAGAACTTGTGCCCTCAGCACTGCAGTCTTAGCCACTGGAACACCAGGGAATTTTTAGTTTCTTATAAAGCATTCAGAATTCCCTTGTGGCTCAGCTGGTAAAGAATCCACCTGCCATGCAGGAGACCTGGGTTTGATCCCTGGTTGGGAAGATCCCCTGGAGAAGGGAAAGGCTACCCACTCCTGTATGCTGGCCTGAAGGATTCCATGGACTGTATAGTCCATGGGGGTCACAAAGAGTCAGACATGACTGAGCGACTTTCACTTTCACTATGAAGCATTCACCTCCGAAATGACCAAGCAATTCCACTAGTAAATATCTACCCACAAGAAATGAAAACATATGCCCACTAAAACAGTCATACAAAGATCCTCATAACATATTGAATCCAGGTCTCCCACATTGCAGGCAGATACTTGACCACCTGAGCCACCGGAAGCCCAAATTGGCCGCTCATTCATGTCTGACTCTGTGAGACCCCATGGACTGTAGCCCACCAGGCTCCTCTCTCTATGGGATTCACCAGGCAAGAATAGTGGAGTGGGTTGACCTTCCCTTCTCTAGGGGATCTTCCTGGCCCAGGGATTGAACTCGAGTCTCCTGCATGGCAGGCAGATTCTTTACTGTCTGAGCCCCCAGGGAAGCCCTATTTCTACTAGTGAAAATGTATAAACAACCTACATTTCCAAGCCTAGGAGAGTGGACTGTGATGTATTCATACAACAGAATGCTCCTCAATGACAGAAGTGAGCAAACTCCTGATGCATGGAACCGTATGCATCTTAAGAGCATTATGTTGAGTGAAACAAGTGAGATGCAAAAGAAGACACATTGTTTATATGATGTTCTAGGATATGACAGACTAGTCGATGCTGGTAGAAAACACAGCAGTGGCTTTCTCTGGGGCAGAAAGCTTAATAGGAAGGACGTGAGTAAACTTCCTGTGGTGACGAAAATGCTCTGTTTTACTACAGGGGCAAAAGTTCCACAGGTGTATCCAGTTGTCAAAACTCATCCAGTGGTATACTGAGGATCTGTTCATTCCACTTCATGGGAATTTTATCTTAACCAAATAAAAGGAAAAGGAATAAAAACTAAATGAACAGACATAACACATTTTGATTGATGCCTTTGAACTGTGGTGGAGAAAACTATTGAAAGTCCCTTGGACTGCAAGGAGATCCAACGAGTCCATCCTAAAGGGAATCAGTCCTGGGTGTTCACTGGAAGGACTGATGTTGAAGCTGAAACTCCAATAGCCACCTGATGTGAAGAGTCATTGGAAAAGACCCTGATGCTGGGAAAGCTTGAATGAGGGAGGAGAAGGGGATGACAGGATGAAATGGTTGGATGGCATCACCGACACAATGGACATGAGTTTGAATAAACTCTGGGAGTTGGTGATGGACAGGGAGGCCTGGTGTGCTGCAGCCCATGGGGTCACAAAGAGTCAGACACGACTGAGCAACTGAACTGAACTGAACACATTTTTAAAAAAAGAGTTAAGTCTCAAATGTACATTCCTTGGCAATTCCATCTTTGAGCTGCTAGGGGCACCAAAAATACTTTTCAAAAAGCAAGAGCACTGAATTATACAATGATAATGGGAAGAAGAAGAAGTTATTTTGGAAAAAAAAATAGGGCTATGAGTAGTTTCTGAGAAAGATTTATGAAGGTCAAAAGTTTCCAGTCAACCACGTTGCATTCACGCTACTGACTTCAGACATGTAATAAAGTGAAAAGGGTGCCCACATTACTTACATTTATTATAGAATTACCCAACATGACAAATGTAAAATGGATGTATCTAAACTTTTTTTTTCTTTAAGGCAGCATCAAGACTCCAAAGTAACTTAACCTTCAGGTGGACATTACAGAGTCTCTTTTCAGGATGGCTTTGTATCACATTGGATGCTGGGGGTGGGATCCTGTCTCTGGACTCTCCTTAGAGATCCAGAACTTTCAATCAAAGACTAGACCTACATGTGTCCAGAGAGAACAGGGACCACAGCCTTCCTGCCTGGGAGCACATGCTGTGGAAGCAGACAGATTGGCTGCTCAGTCATCCCCAGTCTGTCAGCTGTGGGTGTGGTTCCCGCTGACCCTGGCCCCGCTTTCCCCAGACATCTTTGTTGCCCCTGTTCACCAACTTGTGTCCGACTCTTTGAGACCCCAAGGACGGCAACATGCCAGGCTTCCCTGTCCCTCACCATCTCCCGGAGTTTGCTTAAGTTCATGTCCAATGAATCCGTGATGCCATCCAGCCATCTCATCCTCTGTCATCCCCTTCTCCTGCCTTCAATCTTTGCCAGCATCAGGGTCTTTTCCATTGTGTTGGCTCTTAGCATCAAGTGGCCTAAATATTGGAGCTTCAGCATCAGTTTTTCCAAAAAGTTTTCAGGGTTGATTTCCTTTAAGATTGACTGGTTTGATTTCCTTGCAGTCTAAGAGACTTTCAAGAGTCTTCTCCAGAAGGCGAGGGTGGGATGATTTCAGAGAAAAGCACTGAAACGTGTATTATCATATGTGAAACAGATCGCCAGTCCAGGCTTGATGTGTGAATCAGGGCGCTCAGGGCTGGTGCTCTGGGGTGACCCTGAGGGATGGGAGGGGGATGGGGGTGGGGGAGGGTTCAGGATGGGGGACACCTGTACCCCCATGGCTGATTCATGTCAATGTATGGCAAAAACCACAACAATATTGTAAAGTAATTAGCCTCCAATTAAAAAAAAAAAGTCTCCAACACCACAGTTCAAAAGCATCAGTTCTTCAGCACTCAACTTTCTTTATATTCCAACTCTCACATCCTTACATGACTACTGGAAAGATCATAGCTTTGACTAGATGGACTTTTGTTGGCAAAGAAATGTTTTCACTCTTTAACACACTGTCTAGGTTGGTCATAGCTTTCTTGCAAAGAAGCAATCATCTGCTAATTTCATGGCTGCAGTCACCGTCCCCAGCCACTGACTTGTAGCCACCTCCACATCCTGAGAGCTGGGACTGCCTTCCCTGGAAGTAGGCAGAGCTTGCAGGCACCCCTGAGGGGCTGTGGCTGGAACTGAGATGTTGAGTCTCAGCGCATACACACTCCACACTTGCAGTGATGTCCTCATGTTTCTCTTTCACAATCAAACTGAGCAAAGACCCCGCAGCCCTGGGAGGTTCACCCTGAGAAGTGCCCCTGGGCTGTGGCCAAAGATCAGGGAGGAAAAGCCTGCAGAAGGAGAGACAGCCTCTGGCTGTGAGGACAGCCTGGTGTGTCTGCTGGAAGGGGCGCTAGGAAAGCAGGACCCTCTCCCTGGGGTTTGCGACTTCCGTGGCCCAGTGAGCGGTGTGTGTCGTGCCTGCATTTCAGACAGGAGAGTGACACAGGCTTGCTGCAAGCTAAGTTGCTCAGTCGTGTCCGACTCTTTGTGACCCCATGGACTGTAGTCCCCCAGGCTCCTCTGTCCTTGGGATTCTCCAGGCAAGAATACTGGAGTGGATTGCCATGTTGTGCAGGAGATCTTCCCAACCCAGGGGTCGAACCCACATCTCTCATGTCTCCTGCATTGGCAGGTAGATTCTTTACCTGATGAGCCATCAGGAAAGTTCCTGGTTCACACACTTTGTCTCATTAACCTGCAGAACAATCCGGGGAGATATGTGGGCTAATTCCCGCTCCATAGATGAGGAGCCCAGAGTGATGGAGTGGCTGGTCCTGGATCATAGAGCCAGGCTCCACCTCGGCTGGGGAACCTTTTGGGTGTATGTCCTGGGGCTGCCCTGTGTTGTCCCAAGGCCAAGGGGAACCTGGCATGAGAAGGCTGTGGATCCGATGGGAGCTTCCCGAACTACTCCAGCGTGAACATCTTCCAGAAGGATTCTCCACTGGGCAATGAGGCAAGAAATTTATGGCTCTGCCTGATTAATGGGCCAGGCAGTTAAGAGTTCTCTGCCAAGCTGTGAGCATAATTTAAGGAACCGAGGCAGGAGGAAAAACCCATAATTCACATCCTTTAAGGGCTCTTAGAACAAGAGACATGTTGGAACATTGAAAACGTCTCTGCTCCTTGGGTCAAAAAAGACCAGTGTGTTTCTGGGTATTTCGGTCAAAGAACAGGGAGTCCAGATGATTGCACATGGCGGAACAAATGAGGAAAATACATCCAGGTCATAAATTTCTGCTTGATGTTTCCTTCAGTATTTTCTGATCACCACGTCCTCACTCTTCACGCCTCTCCCCACACCTTGTAAATGCCACCCTCTTAGCCGAGTAATTTTTCATTGACTAGAGCTGAAATGTTGCCAGGAAAGTGGCTCTGGGGATCTTAGACGTGGAGCGACATGAGGCAGAGTAGAAGAGTCCCGGGATGGGAGTAATTTGAGTCCTGGGTCCTTGTAAACTACGTGATTTTGGAGGGGGGCACTTCATCTCTCTGGACCTCAGTTTCCTTTTCTGTAAAGCAGAGAGTTTGGACTCATCCCCCTCTTCAGTTTGAAAGTCCTGTGAATTCCTCCCAGGCCTGACAACCCACAGAATTTTCATCATTCAGCATCTGGAATAGTAACACTTGCCCTCTGCTAAAACCCCAGAGCATCTTATCTTTGTGTTAAAAAGTGACATGTATTACTTTTTATCTCATCTTCTAGTTATCTGTGGGTATTTTCTTTTCTTTTCCTCTCCCCATCTGGACTCAGAGTGCTTTGGGCAAGCTATGTTTTTCCTCCTTGAACCCCTCCCATCCCCTGCGTGCCAACCTGTCACCCAGTAACCCACTGGTGTGAATAAAAAAGGATGAATGAGTGGAAACGGCCTCTACTCACTATTTGTCCTGCGATGGGATGGCTTTGAAACTGACAGAACTCATCTCAGTTTTTGGTAGAGTGTGTAGGTTCCTCTGTTTCGACACAGAAAGAACCCAGTGAGAGGCAGAGTGAAGGTAAGGAAAGAATTTATTCATATAGGATGCTTGTAAGAGATCCGAGCGGGCGGGCAAGGGAGTGCCATGCCCAGAACTTAGTGGGGCTACAGTTTTATTTGTTGTTGTTCCATCACTTAGTTGTGTCCAACTCTTTGCGACCCCACGGACTGCAGCACACCAGGCCTCCCTGTCCAACACCAACTCCCAGAGTTTACTCAAACTCATGTCCATCGAGTCGGTGATGCCATCCAGCCTGCACATCCTCTGTCGTCCCTTCTCCTCCCTCCCTCAATCTTTCCCAGCATCAGGGTCTTTTCCAATGAGTCAGTTCTTTTCATCAGGTGGCCAAAGTATTGGAGTTTCAGCTTCATCACCAGCCCTTCCAATGACTATTCAGGATTGGCTAGTCTGATCTCTTTGCTGTCCAAGGGACTCTTTAAGAGTCTCCTCCAGCACACACTTCAAAAGCATCAGTTCTTTATGGTCCAACTCTTATATCCTTACATGACTACAGGAAAAACCATAGCTTTGATGATATGGACCTTTGTTGGCAAAGTGCTGTCTCTGCTTTTTAATACAATGTCTAGGTTGGTCATAGCTTTTCTTCCAAGGAGCAAGCATCTTTTAATTTCATGGCTGCAGTCACCGTCTGCAGTGATTTTGGAGCCCAAGAAAATAGTCTGTCCCTGTTTCCATTTTTCCCATCAATTTGCCACGAAGTGATGGGGCTTCCCGGGTGGCTTTAGTGGGAAAGAACGTATCTGCCAGCGCAGGAACTGTAAGAGACGCGGGTTTGATCCCTGGATGGGGAAAATCCTCTGGAGGAGGGGATTGCAACCCACTCCAGTATTCTTGCCTGGAGAATCCCATGGACAGAGGAGCCTGGAGGGCTACAGTCCATGGGGTCACAAAGAGGCGGACACGACTGAAGCGACAGAGCACCGTGGGACTAGATGCCATGATCTCAGTCTTTTTGGATGTTGAGTTTTAAGCCAGCGTTTTCACTCTCCTCTTTCACCTTCATCAAGAGGTTGTTTAGTTCCTCTTTGGTTTCTGTTATCTGTGTGATGTCATCTGCGTATCTGAGGTTATTGATATTTCTCCCAGCACAGCTTTATAATCAAAGGAAAAGCGGGGGTAGGGGGAGAAGACCACCTTCCTCCTGATTCTTGAGTGGACGTCAAGCTTCCCTCAGCAGCTCCTCCTCCATGTTGGGTGGGGGCATTTTCTTATCCTTATGTGGTCAAAGTGGGACTGTCATGATCCTACTGAAATCAGCAACAGGGTGGTATATGGTAAAAATGGCAAGTCATCTCAGGTCTTAGTATAATGTCCCGCTTTCCTTATGTTTTTATTTTCAGTGTGTGCAGAGGAGCGCAGCCTAGGAATCGTGAACTCACAGAGCTCACTGGGCGGGGTGCGGGGCTCCTGCCACTGTTGTTTTATTGTTTGGGGGGCATGTCCCGTGCTTCTGGTACACGGTTTTGTTGCTAAGCAAAGCCTCCTCAGTTTTGTGGTTAGGCACACCGGCTTCCTTGAGTGATCATTAACTTACAGATCTCCCATACTTTTCTCTCCACTCACAATCCCCTAGGGGATGATTTAATCATCTACATTGTCCTTTTAGCACTCTGTCCCTATCAACTTGATTTGCTTACAAAAAGTACATCCTTTCTGTTTGATAAATTTTAACACGTGTTTCAAAATGCAGAGTTAGAAGTACATTTTATTTTTGTAAGCTACCCACAGACAGAGGAGCCTGGAGGGCTACAGTTCCCGGGGTCACAAAAAGTTGGACGCAACTGAACACACACACACACTGCTATTTTAGAAGACTCTTATTAAAACGAGTCTTTCTGCACCACACTTTAAAGCAAAGCACCAGGGTTTTCAAATTTTCTGGAAGACATTGCTTCAGAGATTTCATCATGGCTGCTCTCTCTTCTTTGTCTCAAACTGATCATGTGAATTATTTTTGAGCAATAATGCCCCTGTCCCTGTAGACATGATACACCCACGGGTGCTGGGCCCAAACAGGTTGGCTGGCGTTGCCAATGGTATACCAGCAAATGTGATGCAGGCAGAAGTCTTTCATGCTTCTCTCCTCCTGCTACTTATCAGGACAAAAACTAGGGAAAGAGACCAGAACCCACATGCAGCCTAGATCCCCCTGACCTCGAGCAACTTGCAACAGCATCTAAAAGTCAACAAGATACGGAGTGCTGGGGTTGGGTGTTGTGCAACAGTGTTGCAGCAATAGTTGACCTGGGTGGCAGACTGAAGTCAGTGGAGTAATCACAGTTCAGGCATATTAAAAAAAGAGCTGTCTAGTCTCAGACATGTCCCTGCACCCCTGAGAACTTGAACTTTCTGTGAACTGTACCAAACTTAAGAACCTCATCAGCTATTTTTAAAACAACACCTGCCAATTGCAACCTTGTGGTCTCAAGGATGTTTTCCCTTGTGACTATGTCTCCATCTTGGACCCCAACCAGTCCTTCCTGGTGGTTCCCATTATAATGCTTGATAAACAACTCATGCAGCTAACAATGGTCTTGTAGTCTTTGTCTTTGTGAGCTTTCTCAATTTTGTAGTCCTGTGGATCACAATCCAGGTGCTTCTGGAATCTGTGTCTCCTGGCTGCAGTCCTAACAAACTCCAAATAAATTCCTCTTTATTTCAATCAGATCCCCATTGCTGAAATTTTGGTTAACAGCCAATACTTTTGACTGATTCAATGGACATGAATTTGAGCAAACTCTGTGAGATAGTGGAAGGCAGAGGGCCCTGGTGTGCTGCAATCCATGCGGTTGCAAAGAGTTGGGCACAACTTAGCAACTGAATGACGATGGTTACAGTTCAGTTCAGTCGCTCAGTCGTGTCCGACTCTTGGCGACCCCATGAATCGCAGCATGCCATCCATCACCATCTCCCAGAGTTCACTCAAACTCACATCCATCAAGTCAGTGATGCCATCCAGCCATCTCAACCTCTGTCGTCCCTTTCTCCTGCCCCCAATCCCTCCCAACATCACAGTCTTTCCCAGTGAGTCAACTCTCTGCATGAGGTGGCCAAAGTATTGGAGTTTCAGCTTTAGCACATTGCTTCCAAAGAACACCCAGGACTGATTTCCTTTAGAATGGACTGGCTGGATCTCCTTGCAGTCCAAGGGACTCTCAAGATGAGTCTTCTCCAACACCACAGTTCAAAAGCATCAATTCTTCTGTGCTCAGCTTTCTTCACAGTCCAACTCTCACATCCATACATGACTACTGGGAAAACCATAGCCTTGACTAGATGGACCTTTGTTGGCAAAGTAATGTCTCTGCTTTTGAATATGCTATCTAGGTTTGTCATAACTTTCCTTCCAAGGAGTAAGTTTCTTTTAATTTCATGGCTTCTGTCACCATCTGCAGTGATTTTGAAGCCCCAAAAGATAAAGTCTGACACTGTTTCCCCATCTATTTCCCATGAAGTGATGGGACCAGATNCTCAGTCGTGTCCGACTCTTTGCGACCCCATGAATCGCAGCATGCCATCCATCACCATCTCCCAGAGTTCACTCAAACTCACATCCATCAAGTCAGTGATGCCATCCAGCCATCTCATCCTCTGTCGTCCCTTTCTCCTGCCCCCAATCCCTCCCAGCATCACAGTCTTTCCCAGTGAGTCAACTCTCTGCATGAGGTGGCCAAAGTATTGGAGTTTCAGCTTTAGCACATTGCTTCCAAAGAACACCCAGGACTGATTTCCTTTAGAATGGACTGGCTGGATCTCCTTGCAGTCCAAGGGACTCTCAAGATGAGTCTTCTCCAACACCACAGTTCAAAAGCATCAATTCTTCTGTGCTCAGCTTTCTTCACAGTCCAACTCTCACATCCATACATGACTACTGGGAAAACCATAGCCTTGACTAGATGGACCTTTGTTGGCAAAGTAATGTCTCTGCTTTTGAATATGCTATCTAGGTTTGTCATAACTTTCCTTCCAAGGAGTAAGTTTCTTTTAATTTCATGGCTTCTGTCACCATCTGCAGTGATTTTGAAGCCCAAAAAGATAAAGTCTGACACTGTTTCCCCATCTATTTCCCATGAAGTGATGGGACCAGATGCCACGATCTTTGTTTACTTTCCCCCAAATTCTACTTCATGCCTGTCTTTGTGCCTGTGGGGACAGACCAAGATACCCTGCTTGGATGTCTGTTTTTGACAGCTATGGGTCCATCAAGCAGGAGTTTCAGGCCTGCATTCTGAGAACTGAGTGTCTCTGATCCTCTATCATTGTGTCCGTATTTAATTTGCTGTCCTGTACATTTGGAGTATAATTCCTGGGTCAGGAAGATCCCCTGGAGAAGGAAATGGCCACCCACTCAGTATTCTTGCCTAGAGAATTCCATAGAGGAGCCTGGCAGGCTGCAGTCCATGGAATTACAAGGAGTTGGACACAACTGAGCATCTAACACTCATACCATAAAGATACTTTATGTGATTCACTAACTTTTCTAAAATTAATACTTATATATAATTTATCACATTTTATGAAACCAGAAGTTCCAGGTTGCTTGCTCTTCCAGGTTTCTGCATCACGTGGCGAGTGGGATCTTAGTTCCCTGGCTGGGGATCAAACCAGAGCCCCCTGCACTGGGAACTTGGAATCCTAACCACTCACTAGACTGCCAAGGAAGTCCCTGCTCTTTCTTATTAGATGAACAGCTGAAATAAACATTTTAAATAGGATTAAAAAATTAAACATGACTTAAAATAAGGGTATTGTTATGACTGAAATGAAGTGAAATCACATTACATACAATTAACCAATTTAAAGAAGGGCATTAAGTCACTCAGTTGTGTCCGACTCTTTGCGACCCCATGGACTGTAGCCCACCAGGCTCCTCCATCCATGGGATTCTCCAGCTAAGAATACTGGAGTGGGTTGCCATTTCATTAGTCTAATTTGTTTTTTAACATCCCCTCCTTTCATGAACAGAAACTTTTGTTTCTCTCCCCACTATTAGCCGTGTGATTTGATGAGGTTGAAACCCATCCCCAGCTCCAGGAAAGGATCCCCATCAGTGCTCCCATTTCATTTAGCTTTTGTTTTCCAATTTCTCCACCTCTTTTTCTTTTGATGTTCTTTCTCAAGACTTGATCAAGTGCAGTAAAAAAAAAAAAAAAAGCTTTTGTATACCTATATATAAATAATATGTATAATATATATTTTAGAAAGCTTATGAATTTTTGCCTAACTAAAAAATGTATGACATTTGGAGTCCGCTTGTTTGACTTAGTATGACTAGAATGCTGTATTTCTAATTAAGAAACATAGATATGCGACAAGCAACAAAAGTTTACTGTATAGCACAGGGAACTATAGTCAATGTCTTGTAATAACCTATCATGGAAAATAATCTGAAAAATAATATAAATGCACACGTATGACTGAATCGCCTTGCACACCTGAGACCCTGTATGTGAACTGCGGTCCGTGGGTCGCAGAGGGTCGGACTTGACCAAACTGGCCTGTGTGTGCTATGCGCTCAGTCGCTCTGCGACCCCACGGACCACAGCACGCCAGACTCCCCTGTCCATGGAATTCTCCAGGAAAGAAGACTGGAGTGGGTTGCCATGCCCTTCTCCAAAAGTGACCTAGCATGCACGGAAGCCAAGAAGTCAGAGGACGGCTACTCTAGTGTCAGCCTATCTACATTCCCCACCACGCATCGGTGCTCAGCCTCACGGGAATAAGAGAAGGCTGCAGACGGGGCCCTGGGCACCACGCCTCTCTGCAGACGAGGCTCTGAGCAGGTCTGCCCTGTGGGGCTGGGCATCTCAGGCCTGCTTTGTGGGCACTTTGCCTTCTCAGTGCTGGGCCTCCCAGACCATCTATGCCCCACTGCAGCCCCTGCAGCACCCTGAGAACCCCAGGCAGTGTCATCTGCACTGAGAAGCTACATAGTCACTGGAGAGACCATGTAGGTATGAGCAGGCCTCTGCTGCGAGGAGCCCACCACAGCCAGGACGTGGTCAGTCACTGCCAGCTTTCCCTGAGTCTGGCCCTGACTTCCTGCTCAGGACCCACCAGGGAAAGCTGGCTGTGAGCTAGCTCCTCACACAGGATGCCTGCTTCCTGTCAGCTGCCTCCCATCACGGCCACCTAAGCACCTTCCCACTTCCTGCTTTGCTGCCTTTAGAGTCTCTGCCATAGGCAAGTTTATGGGTTGAGTTCTGTCCCCCTCAAATTATGATATATATATATATATATGTGTGTGTGTGTGTGTGTATATATATATATTATATAAGGATATATAATACAGAAATTCACATATAATTTTGGCCGTACTTCATGGCTTGCAGGATCTTAGTTCCCTGACCAGGAATTGAACCCAGGCCCTTGGTAGTAAAAGTGCACAATCTTAACCACTGGTTTGCCAGGGGATTCCCAGAAATTTGTATGTCGAAGCCCTGATCCTCAGTAGTTCAGACTGTGACCTTATTTGGAGACAAAATCACTGCAGATGTAACGAGTTAAGAGGACAGGTCAGACTGGAATAGAGTGGCTTCCTAGCCTCACATGCCTGGTGTTGGACACGGCTCTCTGCTGAGATCCAGCAACACCTTTACAAGTCAAGGGACACCACAGGTTGCCACCAGCCTGGCTCTTTCTCCCTAGCACCCACAGAGGGAACACAGCTCTCTGATCCCAACATCTCTAGGACTGTGAGAAGACATGTGTCCGCTGTTTAAGGCTCTGTACCTTGTTAGGAGAGCCCTAGCGAACAAATACAGCAGGGGACGGTGACTGACTCCCTTGCCACAGCAAGTCTGAAGACCCCAGAGCCTTGGCCTTGTGTCACTGGCTGGTCTTCAACTATTTCCACAGCACGTGGCCCTGCTGTGGGAAGGACAGGCCTTCCTAGGGAGTGCCAGTACCCCAGGCAGCCAGGACTCAATGGGTGGAAAAGTGAAAGTGTGAGTCACTCAGTCCTGCCAAGCTTTGCGATGCTATGGACGTGGCCCACCAGGCTCCTCTGTCCATGAGATTCTCCAGGCAAGAATACTGGAGTGGGTTGTCATGCCTTTCTCCAGGGTATCTTCCCGATCCAAGGATGGAACCCGGGACTCCTACATTGCAGGCTTTTTTTTTTTTTAAACCATCTGAGCCACTAGGGAAGTCTGCTGGAAGCCTTTTCTCAGGCTACGGGTACTGGGTCTTGACACAGCCCGTTCATCTTGACTGAGAAATTCCCACAGCCTCTGGACCGCCATCAGGACGCCTGCTCCATCACTGCTGTTACTAAAGAGCTTCCCACAAGGCAATGCGAGGCCCGGCCCGGCTCAGGGCGCTGGTGGGCTGGCTGCCGCCACCCCATCCCGTGGCTGCACCCCAACCCCAGGCGCTCACAAGACAGCTATGGCGCTGGCAGTCCGCGATGCTGTTTCATTCCCATTTTGTCAAGTATGTGGGTCTCCTTCAGAGGCGTCAGTTCGGCGTTCCCTGGGCTTAGGGAACAAGGGCCTCGCCTCCCAGGGCAGGCGGAGGCTGACTGGAAACAAGTTATTTTGAGACGGGCACAGCCTGTACAGATAACAGCGTGTTTTCCTGCTGAAGTCGTCGTGTGAGAAATGTTGGGGTAGGGGAGAGAGGCACACGGGTGAGTAAAAATAGAAGGCTGTAATTAGCCAAGCGCGGACTCCTTCTGGAAGGCGTCCATTGCTACAGCAACCACACACCCGGTTTCCCCAGGACAGCTTTCATTCTGTGAAATCCGATTCTTTTCCGTTAAGGTGATCTGTTACGCGTCTGAATTCAACTTAATGTTACAGAATCGTAGGCCCCTTACATGTACATTAACACACAAATCCAAACAAACGCTTGGGCATGCCAGCACTCATTTTTTTTCTTTCTTTTATGGAAATACAGTCATCAAGGATGTGGGCTTTTCCTACAGGTTAAGGACAGGTTATGAAGATAACACAGGAGGGTGTGGGTCAGACATGGGGCTGCTGAAAGGGTGTGAAGGGAAGAGTTAGGCTTAAACTTATTGGTTGAAGAGAAGGACATTTTTTTACTGGCCGGAAACTCCAAGAGCCAGTTCTCAAGTCTATTCTATATGTTGTGTCTCATGGAATTCCAGAGTGGTTCTGCAGGGGACATGCGTGAGCTGCTCAGGGTGTGATTGCAGCACATAGGTCATCATGCTTACCCACAAAGTGATGGCTGTGTGATGAATGGGATTTGCACAAATGCACCCTGCAAAGCCTCGAGCCCAGAGCTTGGGGCCAGAGAGACCAGAGCCTCTTGGGTGGCAGCAGCATGGGTGGGATCCCTTTACAGACAGAGGATGGGAAACCGTTTCTTGCCTCAGTTCTCAGAGGACGTGTGGGCTGTGCTGACTGGTGGATGGAGGGGGTTAGGGGCCAGCAGGCGTCAGGAGGGGAGGACCCCGGGGGGAGGGATGGTCATGGTAGCACCAGAAACCTCCGTATTGGAAACTTGGGTGTTTGCTGCTATTTGTATTTTCAATAAGGATTCCCCTTGTTTTTCTGCAGTCTTAGTTATATTAACATTCTTTTGCAAGTATGAGCTAATTTTGGTTATCTTCAGGGAATAAGAGCAAAGAGACTTTGCCCTAGGACTGGAATTTTGATGGGCACCAAAGAAATCAGAGTTTAAAAAAAAAACAAACAAACCCACCACTCCCAGGGAAAGTTCACCTTGGAAGGCAGAGTCTGGGAGACCTGGAGCAGGGTTGGAAAATGCCCCCCTTTCTATGAGGGGCTCCTGTCAAGTGCCTCTTTGCTGGAGGGAACTTTCGAGGGGTTTGCACTTGGAACTTACGAGGATGCTCTTCTCTGTTCTGACCGTGTGCTGCCCTAGGAGGTGGCGTCTCAAAACACTTGCCTCCAGCACTGCTTCTGGTTTGTAAAACAGTAAAACCGTTTTTTGACATGTGCTTTGTGGACTAGAAATATTACAGTTGCCATTTTGGAAAATATTCACCTACCATACAATATAGCACAGTTTTTTTTTTCCCCCAAAGAAGAGATTTGTTCTCTGAGAGACTGGCGCCAGCTCCACGCCTCGTGCTGTGCACTGTACACCCAAATAGATCTTCTGTTTCCTTGTGTGCACGAACCATGGTGTCATGAGCCTTTTCAAAAAATTTATTTGGTTGCACTGGGTATTAATTGTAGTATGTGAATTTATGTGGCACGTTGGCTCTTAATTCCCTGATAGGATCGAACAGCCCCCTGCACTGGGAGTGTGGTGTCTTAGCCACTGGACCACCAGGGACGTTCTCATGAGTCTTTAAGGGATCTTTCCCTCATGCTATTCCTGATCCTTGTTTTTCTTCCTTTTTTCATCATCTTTTTTGCTTACACTTAGAAAAACTGTCTTTAAAATAATCTTTTTCCTTCATAGGACACATCCAGAAACTGTTATACTTCCTAAAAGTCTTTCAGTAATTTAACCAGCTGAGTAAATATAAGGTGTTTTGTTATATGTTTGTTTTATGAGAAGGCTGATGTTAGGACAATGGCCATACAAACTGCTACCACACTCTGTCATCACCCCAGACCCCAGCTTGTTCTTATTTCAAAGAGACTCTTTTGAAAACAGATAATTTTAGGCAACCTAATTACAATATGATATATAACATTTGGGCCAGTTGACCCAGATCAACATTAAATGGAAACTTCCAATTATTTAGGCAAAAAGCAAGCCTAATAAATTACATGTGAATTTCACAGGAGGTACAATATTAAAAGCATCATGCCATAGCAGGCAGGGGGCTGCCTGCAAGGTGGAGAGCTCTTGGGCAATTATGTTTTGTAATGCCCCTGAGGTCACCCCAAGAAGCCCTACTTCTTGGAGCCCTAATGCCAATCAGCCCTTTGTGAGACCTCAGTGGTCCCTCTGAACATAGGTCCTAAACACAGACCGGATTGTGTTTGGTACTTAAGGGAGCCTCAGCCTGATCAATGGCCTGTGAAGCCCTCTGCCATGCAGAACGTCCAAGTGTGTTTTCCACTTCTGGCTGCCTTGTGCCGGGATACACGTCATGCACTGATCAACTATGGGGCACCACTCTCATCAGTCATCTTTGGTCCAGTTTTCTGGCAGACAGCAGTATCCCAGTTTGTGCAGAGGTGCAGGTTAACTGGGAGGCAAAACAATAGGTGACTGGAAACAATGATTTGGAATCTCTGCCCTGCCTCTTCGTCTGCCTGGCTGTGTGGCTGTCCTCTGTGTATCAGTCGGCTCAGGCTGACATAACAGACTATCAGTACCACAGACTGGGAGGCTTAAACAACAGATGTTATTTTCTTACAGCCCTGGAGGCTAGAAGTCTTAGATAGCTGGGTCAGCAGGGTAGTTTCCTCTGAGGGTTCTCTCCTGGGTGTGCAGCTGTAAAAGGTCAATGAGTTTTGGGTGCACTGGCCCTGCATATAGTTAGAAGTGATGGCATCTTTACTGGGGGATGGACAAGGTCACTGGCGACTAGCTCTCCCTTCTCTGAATCATGACAGATTCTGAGCAATGTTACTCCTGCAGCAAGCATTTG
>SJYW01025315.1:212846-227465 GCA_006410735.1 Raphicerus campestris
TGGAAAAGACTCTGATGCTGGGAAGGATTGGGGGCAGGAGGAGAAGGGGACGACAGAGGATGAGATGGCTGGATGGCATCACGGACTCGATGGACGTGAGTCTGAGCGAACTCCGGGAGATGGTGATGGACAGGGAGGCCTGGCGTGCTGCGATTCATGGGGTCGCGAAGAGTCGGACATGACTGAGCGACTGAACTGAACTGACACAAAAGCTCTTGAATGATCAAGCCTGGTCCCTGGTCCTGAAGTTAAATCTTCTTTGGAGATCATGAATCCGACACCATTGACCATAAGGTATCAGATTCATCCATACATACACATGTATCCATTCTCCCTTAAAGCCCCCTCCCATTAGAAAGTCCAGGAAAGTAAGGCATTATTTTATTAGCTGCTTGCACAACCTCTTTTCCCCCCTCTCTATTTTTTTTTTTTTTTGCTGCATAGTCTTGCTTTTCTCTTTGTCTGACAACAATTTTAAAATATATTTGAAAAGATAAACTAGATTTAACATTTTAAAATTTTATATTAGAATATAGTTGTTAACAATGTTGTGTTTCAAGTGTACAGCAAAGTGATTCAGTTATACATTTACGTGTATCTATTGAGTGACTGAACTGAACTGAACTGAACTGATTCTGTCTCAAATTATTTTCCCACTTAGGTTGTTACAGAATATTGAGCTATACAGTAGGTCCTTGTTGGTTATCTATCTTTAAATATAGCAGTGTGTACATGTCAATCCCAAACTCTCAACCTATCCCTTCATCCCCCTACCCCTCGTCTGTTAACTATAAGTTCATTCTCTAAGTCTGTGAGTCTGTTTCCATTTTGTAAATAAGTTCATTTGTATATATATATTTTTTAGATTCCACATATAAAGAATGTCATATGATTTTTGTCTTTCTCTGACTTACTTCAGTTAGTATAATAATTTCCAGGTCCATCCATGTTTCTTCAAATGGCATTATTTTATTCTTTTTGTGGCTGACATTACTTTGCTAACAAAGGTCTGTCTAGTCAAAGCTATGGTTTTTCCTGTGGTCATGTATGGATGTGAGAGTTGGACTATAAAGAAGGCTGAGCGCCGAAGAATTGATGCTTTTGAATTGTGGTGTTGGAGAAGACTCTTGAGAGTCCCTTGGACTGCAAGGAGATCCAACCAGTCCATTCTGAAGGAGATCAGCCCTGGGATTTGTTTGGAAGGAATGATGCTAAAGCTGAAACTCCAGTCCTTTGGCCACCTCATGCGAAGAGTTGACTCATTGGAAAAGACTCTGATGCTGGGAAGGATTGGGGGCAGGAGGAGAAGGGGACGACACAGGATGAGATGGCTGGATGGCATCACAGACTCGATGGACGCGAGTCTGAGTGAACTCCGGGAGATGGTGATGAGCAGGGAGGCCTGGTGTGCTGCGATTCATGGGGTCGCAGAGAGTCGGACACGACTGAGCGACTGAAGTGGACTGAACTGAATATCGCATTGCATAAAGGTAACAGATCTGTATCCATCCTTCTGTCAGTGACATTTAGGTTGGTTCCGTGTCTTGGCTACTGTGGACAGCGCTGCTGTGAACAGTGGAGTGCGTGTACTGTTTTGAACCCTGTTTTTCTCTGGATTATCTGCCCAGAGTGGGATCACTGGTAGCTCTACCTTTAGTTTTTCAAGGAGCCTCCACACTGTTCTCCATAGTGGTTTTACCCGCTTGTATTTGCATGGACAGAGTAGGAAGGAGGGTTCCCTTTCTCTGTATCCACCCTGAAGAGACAGAGAGCATCGGTCATTCAATCTTTCCTCTGACATTTGTGATCAATATTTACTGTTGAGAATTTGTCATAGATTAACTAATTACTTAATTAATTATAACTTCACAACTCATTATTGGTAGTGTCATGTAAAGTTTTAGGATTGTTGTTAAAATTGGGACCGTCTCTACTGAGTTTTTTTCACTCATGAACTTTAAGATTACAAGGCATTTCAAGTTTTCTTGTGATTGACTATTCAATGTCCTTTCTGTACTGACATGTTAGGAGTTTCACATTATCTTTATCACTATCAGTGTCACAGAAGCCAAAGTTTAAATCTTATTTCAGTGTGAGTCTATGGTTCACTTGTCATTAATAAGATACCAAATCATTCAAGAAACTATTATTTCTATTAGAAATTTATTTCCTTGTCTTAATGATCGACTGTTTTTAGGATCATCTAAACTTTTTCATTAACATTTGCAATAGCAGAATTATTTCTGTTGTTCATTTCTTATCTTTATAGCTTTTAAAATATCCTATTAATTTTTATGTGTTTTTTCTCTCAGTGCTTTAATAAATTCTAGTGTCAAAAAGATTCTTTCTAATATATATCCATATATTAGAATCTATAATTTCTCCCTTGTTTTATTGAAACCTTTTAAAGCATATTTCCCAATTGCATTTAAACTGGTATATTTAAATTTTATCAAGTTATTTTGAATAATTCTTTTTGCATTCCTATTGTATTTGGGTTTCTCACTTCAATCTTTAAAAACATATATTAGAGTACTTATAATATTGTCATATCAAAGCTACAGGGCTAGAACAAATTTTAATAACATCTCTCTGCAATTAGACTCTTCAAAGAAAAATCCAGTTGATAATGTATGCTTAAAGTGCTCAAATAGTGAACCTGATAAAGAAAACATGTATTATTGCAAAGTATCAGAGAATTTAACAACTCTCTGTCTTATGAAGGCAGGTTTTTTCCCCCTGTGAGATTAAAGAAATGAGATGCTAAGGCAAATATATTGTGGTATCTGTGTCACCAAGACAGGTGAACTGGAACAGTGGGCGGGAAGAGTATTCCTGGAAATCATCTCTGCACTAGAGTAGTTTCTCATTTCATTTTTCTGATAAAGTTCTTTATGTTTTCACCAATTTTGCCCATATTTCACTCCAAATATGTTTACACATATTAATGCATTTAAAGTCTTTATTTGCCCATGACAGTTCTGGGTCATCCCTGGGTCTGTTTTTATTGACTATTTTTTCTCCTATTTATGGATCATATTTCCTATTTTTAACTGACTTGACTATTGCAATTTGAATATAATAGAGCAGTGAAAACTGACAGAAATTACAATTTGTTCCTAAGAAGTGCTTTTGTGAATCAAGTATCTTGGACTAGGATCCAGTCTCTTCAGTGCAATCATTAATTGAGCCATATTGGGACTGAACTTGTCACTCTAGTTCATTTAATTCACTTCTATTTTAAAATACCTGGAGTGTGGGTTCACCCTGATTCCAGAAGGGCTGTGAGACCTGATGGTACAAAATTCCTCTATATTCCCTGTGTTATCGTCCTGGCCACTACTGACTCAGTCAGATTCCATGGGAGAGGCCTGGCAGACAGCTGGCAGACCAGACTGAGGCCTACATGCCCGCTGGTCAACACTAGTTTCTTCTCTACCCACAGCAGACTTGCCTTTCTCGCATCCAGGCTCCCATACTGACCCCAGTAATGAGAGAAAGTTCCATCCTTCTCTGGATTTTGGTTTCTTTGGATGTCTTTGAATCTACAGTTCTCCACTGGCAGTAAGAAGCAGGCGATTTCAAACTTGCCCAGGGCTTCCTCATTCCTGCGCTGTAGGCGGTCTTCAGTGATCTCTTCCACCTTAACCGGAAGTGGGACCTCTTCATTTCATCTTTGATTCGGTAAAATCTGCTCTTTTATAGCGCTTCCCTTGTGGTTCAGCTGGTAAAAATCCGCCTGCAATGTGGGAGACCTGGGCTCCATCCCTGGGCTGGGAAGATCCCTTGGAGAAGGGAAAGGCTACCCACTGCAGTGTTCTGGCCTGGAGAGTTCCATGGAGGACATAGTCCATGGGGTCACAAAGAGCTCTTTCATATTTTGTTTCTTTTAAGCCGCTATTTGTTTTGTTTATTGCTCTTTATGTCTGCTCTAATTTATTTTTTCTGAAAAATTTTCCTTGTACTTCTAATCCTGTTCTGTCACCTGTCCTTTCAAACCCTTTTTTTCTAAATGTTTCTAGTTATGATTTAAGTTACACTTATTTTGACCACACTGTGCGATGTATGGGATCTCAGTTTCCTGACCAGGGATTGAAACTGCGCCACCACCGTGAAAGCCGAATCCTAACCCCTGCACTGCCGGGCAAGTTCCTAAGCTACGCCATGATAGCATCCGTCGATCGCTTAGGTCCTTTTGCCTCGTTTAAAACATCAGGCTGCATTCTCATCTGCGTTGCGCAGCATAGGTTTCTGCTTTGCTCTCATTGTCTGTAGGGACAACACTGTGTTCTTTTCCCCTTGCGGTAACTTTCAGATTCGAATCGGTCACCATCCTCTCCTACTGCGTTTTGTGCTTTGCTTTTAAGTGAAATGAGTTTTTCTGTGTTTCTGGGAGCGAGGGATACTTTGAGACAGGTTTTGTAGCTTCCTGGCTCCAGCACTCCCTCTTCTGATGCTTTTGCCAAGTGACAGAAAATGTTATATTTCCAGAGACCTGACGTTCCGATCCCCTCCCCCACTTTGTTCCTGCACCATCTCTGTTTTCAGCATCCTTCGCTCCTACATCCTCTGTGTGGAGTTTGTCTTGAAAGGAAGCTTGCTGGCACTGTTTCTGAGGCCCTCTAGACTGTTCCTTCCTGGTCAGCACGGTGTGTCATGGTCCCCTAGTGGCCTCTGGGGAACTAGGTGCTGCCTTTCTCAGCCTGGACCTGCATGCTTTCTGTGAATATAGGCGAGCAGTGTGGTGGTTCTTCTGTTCTCCGAGCTGTTGGAATCCCTTCATTTTCTCTTACATAGGTCTTACAACCACACGGGTCTTGCAGCTGTTTCGATTTACCCCACAGGCTCATTTTGCAAAATTCAGTGGGATGCGTGTGTGTGTGTATGTGTGTGTGTGTGTGTGCGTGCGTGTGTGGCTCTGTCACTCAGTCATGCATGACTCTTTGTGCTCAAACACTGAACCTGATGAAGAAAACATGTATTATTGCAAAGTATTAGAGAAGTTAACAACTCTCCGTCTTATGAAGGCAGGTTTTCTCCCCCTGTGAGATTAAAGAAATGGGATGCTAAGGCTAAGGTGGACTGTAGCCCACCTAGTTCCTCTGCCCATGGACTTTTCCAGGCAAGAGTACTGGAGTGGGGTGCCGCTTCCTACTCTAGGGGCTCTTCTGGATGCAGGGATCAAGCTTGCGTCTCCTGCGTCTCCTGCACTGGCAGGTAGATTCTTTACCACTAACGCTACCACAGCTTCCCTGGTGGCTCAGATGGGAAAGCGTCTGCTGGCAATGGGGAAGACCCGGGTTCAATCCCTGGCATGGGAAGATCCCCTGGAGAAGGGAATGGCAACCCATTCCAGTCCTCGTGCCTGGAAAATCCCATACCAGCTTCCTCTGGCAGGCTACAGTCCATGGGATCGCAGAGTCGGACATGACTGAGCAACTTCACTAATGCCACCGTACCTCGTCAGTTATTTTGTTGTTGAAGTTCGAGGTCTCTGATTTTTAAAAATATTCCTGGTTTATTTCTGACTGTGTTGGATCTTTGTTGCTGCTCTGGCTTTGCTCGAGTCGTGGCAAGCGGGGGCCACTCTCGTTGCAGAGCACGGGCTCCAGGGCACAGGGGCCTCAGTAGTTGCGGCACGTGAGCTCAGCAGCTGGGCTCTGGATCGCTGGCTCAGTAAGCCACGGCGCATGGGCTTAGTTGCTCTAAGCACGTGGGTTCTTCCTGGATCGGGGATTGGCCCATGTCTCTGCACTGGCAGGCAGATTCCTTACCACTGAGCCACCAGGAGAGCCCCACGAGTTCTCTGATTTTGATACGGTTGTTGCTTGGTCTGAGTTGATGGGGGAATTTGGAGAGATGAAAACTTTATGCCTCATAATCTCCCCAGAATAAGTGAAAGTGAAGTCATTTAGTTGTGCTTGACACTTCGAGACCCCATGATCTGTAACCTACCAGGCTCCTCCATCCATGGAATTTTCCAGGCAAGAGTATTGGAGTGGTGTGGCCATTTTCTTCTCCAGGATACCTTCCCAACCCAGGGATTGAACCTGGGTCTCCTGCCTTGCAGGCAGACACTTTACCTTCTGAGCCATCAGGGAAGCTCAAGTAATCTCCCCAGAGTATTGTCATAATTATTTTGAAATGATTCTAAAAGGAAAAAAAAGAGTCTACTGATGACTTACTCTGATGCCAGTCGACTGGGATATTTCTAGACAGGATGATTCTGTTCCAGTTAGATGGCTAAACAAGGCCATGTCACCATCTATGATTTTTCATAGAATCCCACAAACTCTGGCCTGATTCCTTCATGCTTTGTATTGACTCTGCTATGAGCTGAACTGTGTGCCCCCTAGATTAATACCTATTGACATCCTAACCCACATGCCTCAGAATGTAACTGAATTTGGAGACAGGCTCTTTATTTTTTATTTTTTTTTTTGAGACAGGATCTTTAAAGAGGTCATTCAGCTTAAATGAGGTTATATGGGTGGGNTCTTCTTCTCACCCACATGCCTCAGAATGTAACTGAATTTGGAGACAGGCTCTTTATTTTTTATTTTTTTTTTTGAGACAGGATCTTTAAAGAGGTCATTCAGCTTAAATGAGGTTATATGGGTGGGCCCTAATCCAACAGGACTGGTGTCCTTATTAGAAGAGGAGATTGACACACAGAGAAGTATGGAGGGGCCATGTGAAGACGCAGGGAGAAGGCGCCCATCTGCCAGCCAAGGAGAGAGCCCTTCAGAGGAGACCAACGATGCCGACACCTTGATCTCAAACTTCTGGCCTCCAGAACTGAGAATAAGCCTCTGTTTCAAGCTTCTTACTTTGCTATGGCAGCCCTCCCCACCCACCCCCGTCTCTCTCTCTATCACACACGAATGCACACACTGCTTGTAAGAATCTGACATCTGGAGTCAAAAGACCATGTGCTTAGTCACTCAGTCGTGTCCGACTCTCTGTGACCCCATGGACTGTGGCCCTCCAGGCTCCTCTGTCCATGGGATTCTCCAGGCAAGAATACTGGAGTGGGTGGCCATTCCCTCCTCCAGGGGATCTTCCTGACCCAGGGGTCGAATCTGGGTCTTCTGCATTGCAAGTGGATTCTTTACCATCTGAACTACCAGGGAAGCCCCTCAAAAGACAATACCAGGGCCTTCTTTTCCCTCTAGATATATAGAAATGGCTCCCGAGAACTTTCACGCCTTTAAAAACTCATTTTGTGAAAAGAAGAAGCTACAATAGNGGTGTTCCTGACCCAGGGGTTGAATCCAGGTCTCCTGCACTGTAGGTGGATTCTTTACTGTCTGAGCCACTAGGGAAGCCCCCATGTGGTGTTTGGACCACCCTCCCCTCCTCTCCCCACAACAATGGTCTCATTTTAACTTGATTCTTTCTGTGAAGTCTCTATCACCAAATAAAGCTCTGAGTAAACAGGGGTTAGGATTCAGCATATTTGGGGGATAGGAGATAGCTCAGTCTGTAACAGGTAGGCACTGTAGCAGGAGTGGGTGGTTTGTAGACAGAGAGCAGTCAGGAGGGCTTCCCTTAGAAGGTGAGGTCTGAGCAGACCTGAAGGATATGAGGGAACAAGTCCTACACATGTTGGATGTTGAGGAAGAGCTGCCCAGACTCGTGGTGGTCTCCAAGACCCTAGGGAGGAGCAGCAAGCAACCACATGGGGCCAATATGGAGCCTGGGATTCCGGGCGGCGACTGCTCCTGGATGAAGGACTGTATCAGTTTCCTGAGGCTACTGTAACAAAAGATCACAAACTGGGTGGCTTAAAGCGTCAGAAATGTGTTCTCTCACCGTTTTGGAGACCAGAAGTCTGAAATCAAGGTCTTACCAGGGCCACGGTTGCTCCCTTTCTGGTTGCCAGCCATCCTGGGCGTTTCTTGTCTTCCAGCAGCATAATTCNAGAAATGTGTTCTCTCACCGTTTTGGAGACCAGAAGTCTGAAATCAAGGTCTTACCAGGGCCACGGTTGCTCCCTTTCTGGTTGCCAGCCATCCTGGGCGTTTCTTGTCTTCCAGCAGCATAATTCTAATTTCTGCCCTCTGCCACCCATCCACACCCAGTCGTCTCACAACCATCGTCCCTCTGTGTGGTTGTCACTTGATGTTCTGCCGGTGCATTCCTATGGGCCCCTGCCTCTGTGTCTCTTTTCTTCTTATAAAGACTCCAGTCATATTAGATCAAGAGCCTAGCCTACTCCAATAGGACTTTAAGTATATCTTCAAAAACCCTATTTACATATAGGGTCACATTCACAGGTACCCATAGGCTAAGACCTCCACATACTTTTCAGGGAACACAAGGGGACCCACACAGGGACCTTGCTCTTACTGCGTGTGTGGTGGGGTCACCAGGCGGTGGGCTTCCCGTGTATCTGATTCCTTGCTCTGAGCTCTTGGACACACAGAGGCAGCTGTACAGGGTAGAGCATCCTTGCTCGCTTTCAGAAAAGCTTGGATAAGCTTCTAAAGGTAAATGCACAGGGCAGCAGAACAGTTACAAAAGAAAAGAAACATTTCTGATGAAAAGACTGAGAAATAACTCTGTCCTGGCCCCAGGGAAGCATCGAAGACGGTGTCCACTGGCAGCAAAGGTAAAAGGTAAAATTGGTTTAGCTCCATAATGGCTTGTTTTCAAAACAAAACAGAAGAGCCAGAGGTTAGCATGATGACATGGAGGAGGCAATGNAAATTGGTTTAGCTCCATAATGGCTTGTTTTCAAAACAAAACAGAAAAGCCAGAGGTTAGCTTGATGACATGGAGGAGGCAATGGCAACCCACTCCAGTGTTCTTGCCTGGAGAATCCCAGGGACGGGGGAGCCTGATGGGCTGCTGTCTATGGGATCGCAGAGTCAGACACGACTGAAGCGACTTAGCAGCAGCAGCAGCAGCAGCAGTATGATGACAAAGGTCTGCAGCTACCGCTTGGCAAAGTCAGAGGAACCTCCTCAGCCTGTTTCCTGTCCTGACCCCCTCTCAGCCTGGCCTGGAAGCCAGCATCCTGGGGATCAGCCGAGGATGCACGGTCCATTCAGCATCGCGTTGTCTCTGAATCCCAGGATGGTTTTCTCTGCGGAGGGTTGAAACCCCATGCTTCCCAGTGCTTCAGCTGAACGCAGCATTTGCATTTGGAAGTCTGAGAGGGAGGGATGGTGCTGAACTGACCTCGAATCGCCCTTAGACTGGCCACACCAGTGATCTCTGTGTTCCAAGTCACCCCAGCTCCTGCCTCTTCCTCCCCTCCTGGGTCCTGGTGAGGCCTCGCTCAGTCCCTCCATCACTTTTTATCCTTCCTCCAGCCGCGATCCAGTGGCCCTTTTCTGGATGAACAGCCTTGCTCAGCCTCCCGGGCTCCTCAGCTCTGAGAGGAATCTTCTCAAAATGCAGCAGGAGCGGGTCAGCCCTTTGTTAGGCACTGTCAGTGGCCCCAGCCCCTCAGCCCGAGCTCGGAGAGCAAGTGGAGGGTGGCGTCCCGCAGCCCTGCACCCCATCCTGCCCCATACTGATGCTCTGTGATCCTCAGGGTAAATGAGCCGAGCTGGCTTACTTAGGGTGTCACCAGGGCGGGGATCCTGCTGACTCAATAACATCGGGTGAAGGTGTCGGGGTGTCTTGGGGGGCTCTGCTGCCCCCTCCCTTCTTGTGCCGACACCACACAGTGTAAAGCTCCGGGGTGCCGTCTTGTGTCTTCCGCTTTTGGCTTCTTAGGGAATGCACCACCAGGCACTAGTCACAGTGTGGTATGTTGCAAGGATTTGTGCTGTTGGGTAAGATGGTAAAGCATCTGCCTGCAATGCGGAAGACCTGGGTTCGATCCTTGGGTTGAGAAGATCCTCAAGAGAAAGAAATGGCAACCCACTCCAGCGCCCTTGTCTGGAAAATTCCATGGATGGAGGAGCCTGGTAGGCTACGGTCCATGGAGTCACAAAGAGTTGGACACGACTGAGAGACTTCACTTTCACTTTCAATCTGGATCAAACTCAGTGATGAAACAGTGAGCCCTCTGGTTCTCAGCTGCATGGGGTCTCGCGCTCTATCTGTGCAGAGGTAGGGACCCCCCCTCTCTGAAAAGAGAACTCTTCTAGGAAGCAGAAGTTGCTTCTTGTTTTCTTTTCTATAAGATTTTCCATTTTTCACCTAATATGCATAATCTTCTTATTTTAGGTGCTGAATCAGCTCACATGAGAGCAACTTTACGGAAGACATGATGGCATTTAATTATGCCCCAAATATTTGTCTCGGAGTGGTGAGAAGCTCAATGGGTTGCTAATGAAATAATTAGAAGTGGCTGCTTCAGTTTCCTCCATCTTAATAATGGGGACATTCCTAATCAGGGGTGACAGATGAGGCGGCCAGCCATTCTGATGGCCCTCCCCAACAGAAACAAGCATTTTATGGACAGATTATTGCCATTCAGGCCTTCAGAGATTCCAGAAATTTCTGTTAGCTTTAGGACTGTGGGTGCATGGACATCGAGGGATCTGAACACACGTTGGGAGGACACCCCGAGCGCTTTGTGTGAGTGCTGACTCTGAGGGTGGACTAGCTTCTTGGCTCTCCTTCTTGCTGTTAATAGCCAGGAAACCAGGGCAGCTTCCTGATATGTTCTGAGCCTCAGTTGCCTCATCTCTAAAATGGGGGTAATTAAACCTTGCTCATCAGGGGTTGTGGGGAATCTCGTGAGTTAACGCGTGTTAAGCACTTAGCCCAGGGCCCCGTATTTGGAGGTCAAGAAGGTAAGGTTCTTACTCTGGAATCAGGTGCCCACAAGCAGGACTTCCTGTGTTAAACACGGTCAGGTGGGCAGCCTGCTTTGCTTCGTCCCAATTCTTTTTTTTTTGAAGGATGGATGCGCGAAGGGCTTAAGACTCTAGACTTAGAGGAAGTTACTTGTGCTGAGCAGTTCCTCCAGGAGGCTGACATTACAGTCTGGAAAGTCAAGTTGGTCGGGTGGGATGGGTTGGCTTTCCCCTTAACCACATTCCAGGAGGGGCGGCACCGGGGAGAGCCAGGGAGACAGCGCAAATCCCGGTCTGACTCGGTCTCCGAAGAGCGAGAAGGGTGGAAGGATGGGCCTTGGGAGAGCCACGAGTCGCTCCTCTGTCCCTTCTCTGGGGTTCTCCGCTCAGCTTCTCTTGAGTGGACCAGCAGGGAACTTGGATTTTTCCACTGCAGCAACTTGAAAGGGAACTGATGATTTATTTCTTGACTGTACTTGTTGAATCCTGGTGTGATCCAGGCACTTAGCTAAGCCTTCTCTCCCCATCCATCCTGACAAGACCACTCAAGATCCTGCTGAGGGTGCTGAGGCTCAGAGAGGTTGAGTGACTTGCTGCGAGATGCACAGAGTGTGGCAGACTTGCACCTGCCTTCCCCGGAGCCCAGAGCAGCTTCATGAAACCTCCGTGCTGCTGTGTCCTCCAGGGCTTAACACAGAACAGCACCATCCTGGGTGTGAGTCGTTGTGCACAGAAGTGGTGTTGGTGAAAGTGAAAGTCGCTCAGTAGTGTCCAACTCTTTGCGACCCTATGGACTATACAGTTCATGGAATTCTTCAGGCCAGAACACTGGACTGGATAGCCTTTCCTTTTCTCCAGGGGATCTTCCCGACCCAGGGATTGAACCCAGGTCTCCCGCATTGCAGGCGGATTCTTTACCAGCTGAGCCACAAGGGACTGGTGAACCGATGGGAAAAGGTCTGGGTCCTGCTTCTGACTGGTGCTGCTGGAAAGGGAACAATCAACCATCCACATGCCCTTATGGTCTGAGGGATGGGACTCGGTCCTTCTGATACAAGTCCTTACAATGCTGGATCTCCATGTGCTAGAGGATTTCAGGGAAAAGGAAGCCATGTATGGCTAGATGGAGTCAGGGATGCATCAGTGCCCTCTGACAAGCAGTAGGTCTCACAGTGTGTTTCCAGACCCATCTGGGCTTTATACTCTCCCCAGGTGAGTCCTGGTCCAGCTCCCAGGTGAACCTTGGTTCCCCAGGTGAGTCCTGGTCCAGCCCCCAGGTGAACCTTGGTTCCCCAGGTGAGTCCTGGTCCAGCCCGTAGGTGAGTCCTGGTCCCCCAGGTGAGCCCTGGTCCTGCCCCAAGGTGAGCATTGGTCCCCCAGGTGAGGCCTGGTCAAGCCCCCAGGTGAGGCCTGGTCCTGCCCCCAGGTGAGCCCTGGTGCTTACCTGGTGGAGCCCTGATCCTGTCCCTTGAACAGCCCACGGAAGTGTGTGCAAGCCTGGGGTGTCCCCAGCCGCTGAAGCAGGTGACGTGGCCAGCAGTCCTGCACAGCCTGCCCTGGCTCTGTTGTCCAGGGTCACGAGGTCTGGATGCCTTTGTCTTCCTTGTAGTGGAGCTGCGCCCCTTGCCCTCCTTCCTGCTGGGTGTGAAGACCTCCTGAAGGACCCAGATCCCTTTCTCCCTCATGGGGTCCCAGGACATCTGTGGATGAGAAGAGGAGATTGCTTTTTAGGTTCCTCCTAAGCCTGTGCTCTGGCTTCCTGCAGACAGACCGTGAGCCCTGGAGGATGGATTGCAGCCAGAAGTAGGCAAAACAAATCTCAACAGTGTTTCTGTTCAGTTGCTCATGGACCAGCTCTGTGACCCCATGGACTGCAGCACGCCAGGCTTCCCTGTCCTTCACTATCTCCCAGAATTGGCTCAAACTCATGTTCACTGAGTCAGTGATGCCATCCAACATCTCATCCTCTATCGCCCCCTCTCCTGTCTTCAGTCTTGCCCAGCATCAGGGTCTTTTCAAATGAGTCAGTTCTTAGCATCAGGTGGCCGAAGTATTGGAGCTTCAGCTTCAGCATCAGTCCTTCCAATAAACATTCAGGACTGATCTCCTTTAGGATGGAATGGTTGGGTCTCCTTGCAGTCCAAGGAACGCTCCAGAGTCTCCTCCAGCACCACAGTTTGAAAGCATCAATTCTTCGGCGCTCAGCCTTCTTTATGATCCAACTCTCACATCCTCACATGACTACTGGAACAACCGTAGTTTGACTATACAGACCTTTTTTGGCAGAGTGATATCTCTGCTTTTAATACGCTGTCTGGGTTTGTCATAGCTTTGTCAACACTGTGTATTTTCTGTTTTTAAAAATGTGTCAGAAAAGCATAACTGAACACAGATTCAGGCAGGAAGAGCCAACGCCCCTTTTCTGGCCCACGTCCATTGTTCCGCTTCAGAGTGTGGTTGACCCTTGCAGTCATCTCATTATCTCCTGGAAGGATGGCAGCCTGCAAGGTTTAGCACCATTTATCTGCTGAACCGTGGAGGCTACCGAGGACTCTACAAGTGGTTTATGTTTTGACTATGTTCCAAGTTATGCAAGTCATTCCCTCTGGTGGATAACAGCAGGTCTCTGAATCCTTTGTCCTGGGTCCCTTTTGCCTCCCTGCTGCCCTCTCTTGTTCCTGGGTAGACTCTACCTGGAATGTCCTTTTCCCCAAGTGGCCACTGGGAATTCCCATGTGGGTTTCAGCCCCTGCTTTCTTCTCAATGCCTTCTGCTTTGGGGACAGTTAGCCTGGACAGTAGAGAAGAGCCTTCCCACCCAGAGTACGACAGTTTGGGTTTGACCCTGGCATAGCCTCCAAAGAACCTCTAAGGGGCAGGTTGGAGGGCAACCTCTAACCTCAGTGCTCCCGTCTCCTTGCTGTTCCACGGGGTACCAGTAGCTACCACCCACCTGGTTGTTGGGGCAGAAGAGAGGTCACGTGCTCTTTGGTTCTTTCCCTATGAAGCTTGCAAACGGTGCCTGTCATATGGAAAACTCCCAAGGGGAATCGTCTTTGTCCTGATGCCTTTGGGACTCTCCTGCAGAATCTTCTTGGTGGAGCCCAGACACGGATCGAATCGCTCCTGTCCAGACGGGAGAATCACGTCCTTGGGGGTCTCCTGAGAGCAGGGGAAACACAAGCGAGATCACACCGTCAGGGCCAGAGCCTCAGAAACGAGCCCACGGGGTAGGCCCTCAGTACAGCGGCTAGTGTCTTTCTATGAAGAGGAAAAGGCAGACTCAGAGGTCAAGGCCAAGGGAAGACAGAAACAGGTTGGGGGGATGGCACGCCGTCAAGGCTCCCTGATGCCCTGACGGCCTGCCCGCCTTTCTCACGTGTGGGTGCTTCTCTTTCTGGATTTCCCTCCCTTTGCTGAAAGGACACACGGGGGTCTGGGCTTTGTATTCAGTTCCCAGAGGTGGCTGGAACAAGTGTTCATGGATGGGGTGGTTAAAACACAGACCTGTATTGTTAATTTTTTTTCCACATTGCACAACATTCATGATCTTAGTCCCCTGATGAGAGATTGAACCTGTGCCCCTGCCGTAGAAGTGCAGAGTCTTAACGACTGGGCCACCTGGAAAGTTCTAACAGGCCTGTACTATCTCGCTATTTTGGAGCCAGAACTCCAACATCAGAGTCTTGACAATCCTGGGCGCCCTTGGAGGCTCTGGGGGAGGAGGCTCCCTGTCTCTTCCAGTCTCTGGTAGCTCCTGGCATTCCTTGGCTTGTGGCGACATCCTTCCAACCTGTTTCTGTCTTCCCTTGGCCTTGACCTCTGAGTCTGTCTTTTCCTCTTCATAGAAAGACTCTAGC
>SJYW01025315.1:239204-254195 GCA_006410735.1 Raphicerus campestris
GACTATCGCCCGCCAGGCTCCTCTGGCTGTGGGATTTCCCTGGGCAAGAATACTGGAGTGGGTTGCCATTTCCTCCTCCAGGGGATCTTCTGGACCCAGGGCCTTTTAAGAATTTCTGCTGAGTCAAGAATCCAAGAACCCTGCTGGCTAACATAGGCGCTGCCCTCCATTGAACGGTGGGGGCATCCTGCCTCTTGGAAGCACCTGTCTTGTAAGGAGTGGGATACTTGGAGATGCCCATGGGGTGGGAAAAGCCTGTGTCCAGTGACCAGGAACGTCCTTGGGCACCCAGCGGACAGCTCACCGGAGCTGAGATACACCATCCCTCCTTGTCCTCCCTGACTCCTGACCCATGACGTCCTGAGCCAAACCAACAGCTGCGTGAAGGCTTTAAGTCTGGTGTGGCTTCACATGGAGCGGTGCTTACCTGGGGCATTTTTGTCAAGATAAGACTGGTCACCTGGCTGGGCTGGGGAGGAGGCTGGGTGGAAAGTGGCTCCATTAAGAAAGTGAAAGTGAAGGTCAATCAGTCGTGTCCAACTCTTTGCGATCCCATAGATATACTACAGTCCGTGGAGTTCTCCAGGCCAGAATACTGGAGTGGGTAGCCTTTCCCTTCTCCAGGGGATCTTCCCCAACAGGGATCGAACCCAGGTCTCCCACATTGAGGGTGTATTCTGTACCGGCTGAGCCATAAGGGAAGTCCAAGAATACTGGAGTGGGTAGCCTATCCCTTCTCCAGCAGATCTTCCCCACCCAGGGATCGAACCAAGGTCTGCTGCATTGCAGGCTGATTCTTTACCAACTGAGTGATCAGGGAAGGAAGCGGTGGATAAAGATTCCAGCCGCTCTCCCAGGTGAAGGTGAAGAGGGGCGTCTGGTGGGGACCAGCGCAGGCACAGATGCCTGCAGGAGGCCCCATCTCCCTGCCTCTGTGTGGGGGCAGGGGAGCTGGACAGTAAACACAGGGGATTCCCAAGTTCCATCACTTATCAGATGCCAACTGAGCTCACATGTGCTCAGCACGTGAGATAGGTGTATGACAGACACCACCCTGGTCCCAAGAAATCCCTGCCTATCTCTGGGGAGAAAGAAGTCCCGCGGGATGGAGATGAGGCAAGAGGCAGGGTCGCAGTGGACGAGGAGTGGGCTCCTGTGGGGTTTGGGCCCCTTGATTAGGCAGCTGACCAGTGTCCCCGGACCAGTCAGGTCCTGGCCAGCCTTCCTCGTCTCTGCCTACCGCTGGGCTGCTGGATGCCAGTCTTGGGAGAGACTCAGCCAGACTTGGAGTTAGTGGCGGGACCGTTGACCCACGTCAGCTGGTTTCCTTCATTGTTGCCTCTGTTGAGCCCCTGCTGGTCTCGGCTTCTTGGCTAAGCTTCTGCTGCCCCCTCCCGGCTGGAGCCTAGTGACCCTGTCACCGCATGGGTAGTGATGGTTGGTTGTGGTTTCCATTTCTGCTTCTCAACATGAATTTGCTGGATCGTCTCCCAGAGTTTAACATGTAACTGGCAGTATAGCTTCCAGTTCAATATTATCATTGTATTAATAGCTTGCCATGTCATTTAGGACTAAGTGTTATAATCTTTGAGCCTCTGTTTTCTCAGCTAGAAAATCAGACTAATACTACTGATTTCGCAGGGCTATAAGGATTAAGTGGGCTTCCCAGGTGGCACAGCGGTAAAGAATCTGCTTGGTGCTCTTTGTGCAGCGAACACGCGCAGAGTAAAGATGGTCCTCTGGCGATTCGCCAGTAGTCTGCTGCGGACACTTCCCCAAACCAGGGGGAGGCTGCAGCCTGCGCCGTCTTTGCACAGCTACCGGTGTGCAGGCTCCTGATTCTCAAAGGAGGGTCCAAGGCACCACGTGGGAGTTAAAACGTCCACCGGTGTGTTATTCTTAAAAGAAGGCCTGAGAGCTTTGGAAGCCCAGCCAGGGAAGTACCCCTTCACAGAGATTCCAGGCTAGCCTGGTGACTGAAGGCCTAAGGTTTAGAATTCTCTTGGAGAAGCACTTTTGGGGTGGCTGGGATGTCCAGGTGATGGTTCTTGCCACTTCAGCAACAGGCTGTGACAAGAAGTGGAGAGCAACAAAAATGCCTTCTACCTGGGTACTATGTTTTAGGATTTTGCTGACGCAGAGGATGTCCTACCTGGTGTTGGTCAGATCCTTGGAACTTCACATGTTTCCTGCATGAACCTGTGTGAGCAGCTGTCAAACTCCAGTGGAGAAGGGGTGGGCTGCTTAGAAATTTGGGGACCAAAATCAATTAGGTGATCTTTATTAGAAAGATTGCAATAAATGTTTTAAAGCAAATAAAAATAGGTGGGTCTGAGTAAAAACAAGAGGGTACAGAAAGAGATGTGAAAGTGAATGAGCATCAGTTGACATCTAGCTGTACCTCTTTCCAGCTACATTACAAAAAACTAAAATTAGGTTCATCATATAGTGACACCATTGTTGAGAATTTCTAGATGGAGTACCATAATATTTTCAATCTTTGAGGTTTTAATTATACTATTAACACAATCATCCAGTTTTCTTTTTGATGAATTGGTGAAAACATAGGTTGTCTGGATATATTTCTGAATAATCCTGGTGGTTGTCAGGAGCTGGGAATGAGGAAGTGAAGAAGTATTTAATGGGTATTGTTTAACTTTTACAAGGTGAAAGAGTTCATGGGGACGGATGGTGGTGATAACTGCTCAATGTTATGAACATAGTTATTACCACTGAATTGTATGCCTAAAAGTGGTAAAGATTTAGGGAGGGATAAATTGAAAGGTTGGAATTGATACATACACACCACTAAGTATAAAATAGATAACTAATAAAGACCTGTATAGCACAGGAAATTCAGTCCTCTGTAATAGTCTATAAGAGGAGAGGATCGCAAAGTGTTTATATGTATAACTGATTCAGTTTACTGTATACTTGAAACACATTGTAAATCAACTATACCCCAATAAAATTTTTTAATGGTAAAAACAAAAAAGAATCTGCTTGCCAATGCATAAGATGAGGGTTTGATCCCTGGGCTGGGATCCCTGGAGAAGGAACTGGCAACCCACTCCAGCATTCTTGCCTGGAGAATCCCATGGACAGAGGAGCCTGGCAGGCTACAGTCCACGGGGTCGCAAAGAGTTGAACACACTGGGCAACTGAGCAAGATTAAGTGAAATAACAGATGTGGAATTCCTTGCACGTGTATGTAAACGTACTACTGAGCGATGGTTTTGTTGTTGTGGATGTGCCATCATGTAATTGGAGTCCAAAAAGAGAGGGAATCAACTGTTCACTCTGAGTCTACAGAAGTGGAGAAACGAGCTTTTGGAGAAAACAAGTTTTGGCCTGTGGGGAAGAAGCTGAGATGGAGACCTAAAATGTACTGACGTTGGCCCTGTCTTTGTTTACCCAGCTCTGGGAAGGACAGTGTGTTTTAAGGAACTTACCTTCTTATTTTCTTGGGATTCCTTGATGCTGAAGTGCAGGGCAGCAGAGTCTGATTTGCTCAAAGCAACTTTTATGGATGAGATTTAGCTTTCAAGTCTTCCTTCTAGAGATGACTTCAGGACTTTGAGGGAAAAAAAACATGAAGGTGTGATTTAGGAAGACTGTAACTCAAGCATTTGTTGAGAAGACACCAAATACTTTATTTCCTTGTAAGAGAAGAAAGTTCTTATTATATGATCAAAACATGTGAAAGGAGGTGTACATCGTGCTGTCTAAAGAAAGCCTAAGGAGACCTTCAGGGCTCCCCTGGTGGCCCAGCAGTAAAGAATCCGCCTGCCACTGCAGAAAACACAGGTTTGATTCCTGGGTCAGGAAGATCCCCTGGAGGAGGAAATGGCAACCTACTCCAGTATTCTTGCCTGGGAAGTCCCATGGACAGAGGAGTCTGGTGGGCTACAGTCCATGGGGTTGCAAAAGAGTCAGACACGACTTAATGACTGACGACAATAAAAGCAAAAGTGACCTTCAGGAAAGCATTAGCAGTGGGAGATGATGGCTGCCCTGAGTCCCATTGGATCCAACGTTCATTTCTCTTGATGGTCTGACACATGATGAATGGGAAAGCGCTTGCCTTTCTATAGGCTATCTATTGACCTTAGATGACTGCATTATAGCCTACTGGTTGGAAACCTTCAGCTCACAATGATGAACAATGATCAGACAAGTGGACCTCTTTTGAAAATGCAAACTAATAAATTTCACAGAAATCACTCATTAGCGTGTGCTAAGATGTGAGCAGTGCAGTATGCTTTGTCAAAATGTTGAATGAGGTAATTTGGTAGAATGAACCATTCTACCATAGATGGAGGCGCCAGATCATTCTCAGCTGGCCAAGAGAGAGAGATTTTCAAAATATAACATAGCTGTGAAAGCAGTAATAGGGGTTTCTATGGCTGCTATTACCACCTGAATGGCATATCATGAATGTTACTACTCTTTCTCCTCCATCCAACCACCCATTCCCCAACCCACTCTATTCATCCATCCATCCACTCATTCATCCATCCATTCCTCCACCCATCCATCCATTCCTCCAACCATCCACCCACTCATCCATCCATCCAAAAATCCATCCGCCCATCCAAACATCCATCCACCCACTCACCCATCCATTCATCCACCCACCCATCCTTTCATCTATCCATCCAAACATCTGTCCGCCCACTCATCCATTCATCCACCTATCCATCCACTTGTCCATCCATCCAAACACCCATACAACCATCCATCCACCCACTCATCCATCCATCCACCCACTCATCCATCCATGCGTGCATCCATTCACCCATCCATCCAAACATCTGTCCACCCACTCATCCATACATCTGTCCATTCATCCATCCATCCAACCATCCATCCACCCACTCATCATCCATCCATTTATCCATCCAACCATCCGTCCATTCACTCATCCATCCATCCAAACATCTGTCCACCCACTCATCCATCCATCCATCCATGCATGCATCCATTCATCCATCCATCCAAACATCCGTCCACCCACTCATCCATCCATCCATTCCCTCATCCATCCATTCATCCACCCACCCATCCATTCATCCATCCATACAAACATCTGTCCACCCACTCATCCATTCATCCACCCACCCACTCATCCATCCATCCATTCATCTACTCATCCATCCAACGAAAAAGCATTGAGCACCAACTAAGTGCCAAGTATTATGGAAGGTGCTGAGGACAGATAGGTGAGACAATCCTTGGCTGTAAGGAGTTTGTTGTCTGCTGGAGACAACAGACAAGAAGGGTTAATGTGCAGTGCAGTGCTAGTTTATGAGCTCTCAGGATAAAGATTTGGAAGCCTGCTAGGGTCAGGAGAGTCAGGGAAGGATGTCTGAGCTTCCTGCATGGCTTCAGATTCACATACCAGGAGGAAAAGGCAATGTTTTCAAGGTCTAGGTGGCCTGGGAGAGTGTGCCCTGTTGGTGAATGTAGATATTTGGTAAAGGGGCCTTTGGGGTGGCATACGGGCCCATCCTTATGCACCCAGCAAGGTGTTTGCATGTCATGCTGCACAGCAGTGATTATTGACTTTGGCCCCGAGGACAGGGGCCCAGGGCACTTGGGGGTGAGGGACAGGGCTCATAACTGCCCCTCCTGCTACAACCAGGCAACTCCACTTCTGTCTGATTTAAATAGTGAGCTTCTGCTTGAGAGTTCTGTCAGAAAAAAGTTTCTGCAGTTTAGTTTGGAAACCACCAGAGTAGATGAGGACCACAGCCTCTGGGAAAAGACCCAGATATGTGTGCATGTGTCTATATATATGTATATAGGGCTTCCCCAATGGCTCAGTGGTAAAGAATTCACCTGCAGCACAGGAGACATGGGAAATGTGGGTTCGATCCCTGGGTGAAGATCCCCTGGAGGAGGGCATGGCAATGCACTCCAGTATTCTTGCTTGGAGAATGCCATGGACAGGGGAGCTTGGTAGGCTACAGTCCGTAGGGTCACAAAGAGTTGGACATGACTGAAGCGACTGAACACACACACAGATGTACATATTTACCAATTGCCCAAGACATTTGTTAAAAATGTCATGAACACATTTGTAGTGTAAAACTGTTTTAAAAAACAGAGAGGGAAACGGTGGGAGGGTATGAGAAAGAATGAGAGAAGCCAGCGCTTTGATATCACACCCAGAAACACAGGAAGACACTGTTTTATAAATGAGCCATATTAACTCCATTCCTGAAATAGTTTTAGCGCACTGCATTTTTAGAAAAAGGGAAATACCCCAGGACCAATGGAAAGGTTTCTGTAACACCGTCAGCAGTTCATGGGGCTGTCCTCGTGTGACCACCCATCTGTGACCCTGAGTTGAGAACATCGAGGCCCATGAGCTGTGGGTGACGGCTGCCCATCCACCATCACCGGTGAACTGACCCAGGTGTATTTCACACGGTGTCTCCCGTGCATGTTGTGGTGTGAGGTGCCCGGGCTGGACTCGTGGGTTTGTTTGTGCCTCCCTGGAAAGGGCGGGCGGCCAAGCCCTCTGGAGTCAGAGCTGAGGTGCCAGATTTGGCCGGAGCCAACCCCTTGCGAAGTGGGAAACTGAGACCATGGAAAACCCTCTCTTAAGGATGATTCTTGGGTTCAGCACTGGACCTTGTCAGATATTGTTGAAGTCCTCTAGTGAAGAGACTTAAGGGAATTCCTTGATGGTCCAGTGGGTAGGACTCTGTGCTTCCGCTGGGGGGAGTGGAGGGGTCATCCCTGGTCAGAGAGCTAAGATTGTGCACGCTACAGGGCCAAAAAAAAAAAAAAAAAAAAACCAAAAAGACAGAGCTGTGGCAAGCAGTTGTGACCTGCTGGGTGTCCTGAGGTCCCTTCCATCTCTTATTGCTATTGTTACAGTATTGTGATGGTTTCTGTCATATATCAACTTGAACTGGCCACAGGCATACACGCCTCCCTTCCCTTCCAGACCAGCCCCCTCCATTCCTCTACGTCATCACAGAACCTGCGCTTTGGGTGACCTATGTCATACATCAAACTCCCACTGATGGTCTGTTTTACATATGGTAATATTTCATGGGCTCCAAAAGCACTGCAGATGGTGACTGCAGCCATGAAATAAGAAGACGCTTACTTCTTGGAAGAAAAGTTATGACCAACCTAGACAGCATATTAAAAACCAGAGACATTACTTTGCCAGCAAAGATCAGTCTAGTCAAGGCTATCGTTTTTCCAGTGGTCATGTATGGGTGTGAGAATTGAACTATAAAGAAAGCTGAGTGCCAAAGAATTGAGACTTTTGAACTGCGGTGTTGGAAAAGACTCTGGAGAGTCCCTTGAACTCCAAGGAGATCCAACCAGTCCATCCTAAAGGAAGTCAGTTCTGAATGTTCATTGGAAGGACTGATGTTGAAGCTGAAACTCCAGTACTTTGGCCACCTGATGAGAAGAGCTGACTCACTGGAAAAGACCCCCCTGATGCTAGGGAAGACTGAAGGCAGGAGGAGAAGGGGATGACAGTGATGAGATGGTTGGATGGCATCACTGACTCAATGCACATGAGTGTGAGTAAACTTTGGGAGTTGGTGATGGACAGGGAGGCCTGGCATGCTGCAGTCCATGGGGTCGCAAAGAGTCAAACATGACTGAGCGACTGAACTGAACTGAATATTTCATGATGTGCAGACATCTAGCGGGTATTGGATGGGTCCCACCTGGCTGGGCAGGTGTTGGAAGGAGCAAGGCTGACCTGTCAGATCCCTGCTGGGATCTGACTATGGGCAGAGGAAGGGGAGGTGGGAGGGAGACAGAGGAAGAGACACACAGAGAAAGAGAAAGAGAGAGGCTGAGTTATTCTGAAGCCATGATACGGTTCTTGATTTATATGGGTGGGAGGTCTGACTTCCTGGGTGATCCTGTGACAGGTTATGGTGCTTCAAAAATGATTCATGTTCCCACCTGTAGAAAAGGCTTTTTGGGACACACACGTGCACACACACACACACACACACACACACACACAAAGAAGAAACCAAGACCATATCAAATTTTGTTTTTATTGTTCCAGTCAAAAAAAAGGAGGAACACCTCAATATGTAAACAGTTACCCTAACACAGCAAGTTCTTAAAGATATATACTTTTTATTCCAAAAAAATTTGGCATTGTAGTGATTTCTTAATACATAACTTGTGCTTTTGCGCGCCGCATGCTTTCGCCTTGGTGTCCGTGCGCAGACGTACTTGGAGTTGAATTACAAAAGGACTGAAATGTGGTCAGGAGCCAAACCAGCGCTTGCACCCTACCTGGCTTTCATGGCGGGAAGGTTGGCGATATTGACTTCAGAAGCCAATTTAGTTGTTTATTGGGAGCAAAAGTCAGAAGACTTGTAGAATTTTGGAAAAATGCATTTTTTTTTTTTTTTTTTCCAATTTATCACTAAAGGACCATTGGTTTTGCTCAAGGAAAACTTCATTTTTTGCATTGCACTGTTTAGTATCTATAAATCTCTCTTGTAATTACCCCTGTTTATGATTTTGCTGGACATGTAGATTACTGCTAAATGCTATGGAAATTCTACCAACGATTTATTGTTTTCCACAGATTCACTGAATCATTTCAACTTGCTTGACAGTGTGGTCAAGGACATTTTGCTTTTTTTTTTTTCCCCCAGTAGAAGTCATTCTTAAAAAAAAAAACAAAAAAAAAACCCCAAAACTCAATCCTAAAGCCTTGAGAGCCTTTTACGCACAATGGTGGGTTTACTAATAAATGCTACTGTGCTATTCTTTCTGTGGTCTGTATTCCTTAACCTGGAATCCTACTTCTTCTACAATTTAGCACCAGTTTTCAAAATGCATATTTTATCAAATCCTACAATAAGTTATCTCTCTGAATCTAGGCTGACCTGGCTACCATCTCCCAATCTTGCTTTGTGTTTGCCTAGCATTGGACCCTCTCTCATGCTGACTCCTCAAACTGCAAGGAAAGCCCTCCCTCTTGGATTTCTATATTCCAACTCCCATTTAGTCTCGAGGAATGTCAGGATGAATGTCCCTTTCTTTCCCAGGAAACCATTCCCGAGGGCTTACATGGAAACTGACCTGCTTTCTTTAAATTTCAGAACAGCTGGTATACCCTCTATATTAGGTTTTTTTATTCTGAAAACTAGAGTATGTTAATTTCCCTCTATGCCTTAATATCTTCATTTGTAAAGTGTGAGTCAATATTTGCTCACTGGGTTCCTGTGTGGCTTGGCACACTCAGCACGTGTTGTCGCATGTTGAGAGCTGGTGGCCATGAGGTTGGTTGTAGGCTTACTAAGGGCAGAGGAAGTCACCATTTCTTAGAATCTTCAGGGTAACTTGCCTAGGACATCACCCACTGCACTGCACCCGCTCGTGGCCAATACTGAGTCCAGCACATGTGGATCTAGGACAATTAAGTATGGGGCATCCACTCAGAATATTTTGAGTGGAGTTTTTTCTTTATTTCTTCAGTGACTTACATCCCTGAGAATGGAAATACAAGTGTATGCCTGCTCCCAACATTGGTGAACTTCATGCACCTTGAAAATGAAACATTTTATTTCTCTGTTGGTGAGATTTATCAAAACCTCAAGTTTTAAAGACTTTCTGGGAACAGAATTGAATCTTTGTTTAGAAAACAGCATTTTCTAGGAACAGAAATAGAACGCTGTACCTGGGACACCGATGTGCACGCTAGTGACACCCTAGCTTGATGACTTGGCCTCAGGAGTGCCTGGGCTTTGTTTTATGTAAATAGTTCCAGACAGTTCTATATGGTGGTAGGGATGAGAANCTCACCAAGATAAACCACATTCTGGGCCATAACACACACCTTAACATAGAAATCATGCAATGTCTGTTTTAGACCATAATGAAATTAAACTAGAAATCAATAACAGAAAGATAGGTGGAAAATCTTAATGTACTTGAAAATGCAACAACATAATCTAAATAACATACAGGTTAAATAGAAATCTCAAGCATTAAAACATATTTTGGACTAAATGAAAATGGAATTATAATTTATCAAGACTTGTGTGATGCCTGCAAAGGAGTGCTTAGAGGAACTGAGAAGCAAGAAATAAATTTCTCTTTTCAGAAGACATAGTTTTCTACATAGAAAGTCTGAAAGAATCAACCAAATATTTTTTTGCAACTAATAAGTCATTATAGCAAGGTTGCAGGATACAGGATTAATATACAAAACCTACATGCCAGCAATGAACAAGTAGAATTTGAAATGAAAAGCACACCATTGTGTACGTGAACACTCTCCCCAATAAAACACTTAGGTTTAAATCTAACAAAATACACAGGAGGAAAACTACAAAACTCTGATGAAAGATATAAAGATGAATGAAATAAATGGAGAGAGAGTGCATATTTATGAATAGGAAGAGTCAATATTGTCAAGATGTCAGTTCTCCCTAAAGTGAACGACAGATTCAATGCAATTCTAGTCAAAATCTCAGCAAGTTGTTTTGTGGAAATTGACAGACTGATTCTAAAGTTTGTACAGAGAAACAAAAGATCCAGAGTAGCCAACCTAATATTAAAGGAGAAAAACAAAGTTGGAGGACTGATACTACCCGTCTCAAGGCTTATTATAAAGCTACAGTAATTAAGACAGTGTGGAACTGGTGAAAGAACAGACAAATAGATCAGTGGGACAGACTAGAGAGCCCAGAAGTAGACCCACATAAATACAGTAAACTCATCTTTGACAAAGGAGTGAAGGCAATACAGTGGAATGGAGACACTTATTTCAATAAATGATGCTGGAATAAAACTATATATTCATATGTCCAAAAAAATGCATCTAAACACAAGCCTTACGTGTATCACAAAATTAACTCAAAACGGATCGTAGATCTAGATATAAAATGCAAAACTATAAAACTTCTACCAGAGAACATATGAGAAAACTTAGATGACTTTGAGTGTGGCAATGATTTTTAAAACACAACACCAAAGGCATATTTCATGAAGGAAAAATTGATAAGCTGGTCTTCATTAAAATTAAAAATGTTTACTCTGCAAAAACACTGTCAACAGAGTAAGAAGACAAATCACAGATTGGGAGACAATATTTACAAAAGACTCATTTGATAAAGCACTATTATCCAAAATACAAAGAACTCTTAAAACTCAACAATAAGAAAGTAATCTGATTTAAAAATGGGCAAAGAGATTAAACACACACGTTTATGGTCTACTAATCTATGACAAAGGAGGCAAGAATATACAAGGGCAAAAAGAGTTTCTTCAATAAGAGATGCTGGGAAAATTGGACACCTACATGTAAAAGAATGAAATTAGAACACTCTCTAACACCATATACAAAAATAAACTCAAAATGGATTAAAAACCTAAATGTGAGTCTGGATACTTTAAAACTCTTAGAGGAAAACATAGGCAGAATACTCTTTGAGATAAACCGAAGCAAGATCTTTTGATCCACCTCCTAGAGTAATGGAAATAAAAACAGAAATAAACAAATGGGACCCAATAAAACTGAAAAGCTTTTGCACAGCAAAGGAAACCGCAAGCAAAGTGAAAAGACAACCCACAGAATGGGAGAAAGTATTTGCAAATAAAGCGACTGACAAGGGATTAATCTCCAAAATATACAAATGACTTATCTGGCTCAATAACAAAAAATCAAACAACTCAATAAAAGTAAGCAGAAAATCTAAATAGACATTTCCCCAAAGAAGGCATGCAGATGGTCAAAAAGCACACATAAAAATGCTCAACATCACTAATTGTCAGAGACACGCAAATCAACACGATATTGGTCAGAATGGCCATCATTAAAAAAATCTACCAACAGTAAATGCTGGAGAGGATGTGGAGAAAAGGGAACCCTTTCGCACTCTTGGTGGAAATGTAAATTGATACCGCCCCTACGGAGAGCAGTATGGAGGTTCCTTAACTAAAAATAGAGTTGCCATATGATCCAGCGATCCTACTGTTGGGCATACAACCAGAGAAAACCATTAATTTGAAAAGATACACTCACCTCAGTGTTCATTAGAACACTATTCGCAACCACCAAGACACGGAAGCCACTTAAATGTCCACTGACAGAGGGATGAATAAAGAAGATGTGACGCATTTATACAACGGAATGCGTCTCAGCCATAAAAAGAATGAAATAGTGCCATTTTCAGCAACATGGATGAATCTAGAGACTGGTACCCTGACTGAAGTAAGTCAGAGAAAAGCAAATATCATGTAATAATTCTTATATATGTGGCATCTAAAAGAATGCTACAGATGAACTTATTTACAAAACAGAAATAGAGCAAAAAGCAATCTGATGGTTACCAAGGGGAGGGGAAACATGGATACATTGGGAGATTGAAATTGGCGTATATACATTACTGTATTCGAACTAGTGGCTTGGTCAGTAAAGTCAGTTCTCCTCACTCAGGCAGTCAGGAGACTACTCGCAATGCAGGAGACCTGGGTTCGATTCCTGGGTCAGGAAGATCCCCTGGAGAAGGAAATGGCAACCCACTCTAGTATTCTTGCCTAGAAAGTTCCATGGACAGAGGAGTCTGGGAGACTCTAGTGCTTGGGGTCGCAGTCAGTTGAATATGACTGAGCGACTAAACCGCCACCAACATATACAAAACAGATTACTAAGGACCTCCTGGATAGCACGGGGAGCTCTGCTCAGTACTCTGTGATGACCTTCATGGAAAAGGATCTGAAAAGAGGGGGGTCTCTCTATACGTACGATCGATTCACTTCGCCATGCAACAGAAACTAACGAACATTGTAAATCAACTCTATTGCAATAAAAGCTTTTAAAAACTGGGCAATTACCTGAACAGACACCTCGTCAAAGAAGAAGTACAGTGGCAAATAAACACACAAAAAGATGCTCCATGTCATGTATCAGCAGGGAAACGCAGATGGAAACAATGAGACGTCAGCGCGTCCCTGTTCAAAGGGCCAACATCAAGAGGGATTATCGCTCGTGGTCGGCGGGAATGCAAAGTGGTCCAGCTACTTTCGAAGACAGCTTGGCAGTTTCTTACAAAACTAAACATAGCTTTATCATATGATCCAGCGTTCATGTTCCTTGGTATTTAACCAAATGGAAAAACACAATAAAACCGATGTCTACATAAAAAACACAGATATTTATAGCAGCTTTATTCATCATTGTCAAAACTTGGAAGCCACGAAGACATCCTTCGGGATGTAAATAGGTAAATAAATTGTAGTACATCGGCACAATGTGGGATTATTCAGCCCTAAAAAGAAGTGAGCTACCAAGCCATGGAAAGATGTGGAAGAACTTAAATATGTATTACCAAATGAAAGAAGCTCAGCTGTAAAGGCATGTGGTGTAGGATTCCAACTATATGTCATTGTGGAAAAGGCAAAACTGAGGAGACAGTAAAAGAGCTAGTGGCTACCATGCTTTAGAAGGAAGGAGAGATTAAAAGGCAGAGCACAGGTTTTTAGGGTAAGGGAGCTATTCTGTACGATGGATACAGTTCATTGTAGGCCACACATTTCTGAAAACTCAAACGCTGTTCAACGCCAAGAACGAACCTTAATGTAAACTATTGGACTTTTGGTCATGATGATAAATTAATATAGGCTCATCAATTGCAATGAATGTGGGAGATGAATCTACTGGGAGATGTTGATAATAGGGGAGATTGTGTACTGTGGGGACAGGGATATACGGGAAGTCTCTGTATTTTTCGCTCAGTTTTGCTGTGGACCTAAAGTTACTCTAAGTAAGACAAAGTTTGTTGATTTGGAAAAAAGATGGGAAAACAGTTTCAGAGCAGTTCATTGATTTAGTCAAGAACTTCCGGCCCTTCTGGGGATGAAACCAGGGCCAGAATCCTACTCTTCCTTGGACTGAATCCAGGTTTCCTATGTACTAGTGAAATAAAAGGCTTCTTCCTGAGCCACTGCCTGTGAGTTCAGGGCAACGTATGGTATAATTAAGAAAGAATACCACAGTGGTAGTGAGAGGGCAAGGGAGAGGTGGTTGTTACTCTGAAGGCTTTGGATTTCTGGAAATTCACTTATGTGGCCCAGCTCATAACTGATTGGGAAGGATGTGTGTGTGTGTGTGTGTGTGTGTGTGTGTGTGTGTGTGTTTGTGTGTGAGTGCTTGTATATGTGTGTATGTGTATGTGTGTATGTGGGGAAGGGGTTGTTGCATTTGTCAGCTGATGTGTTAATTATGAAAGACTGAAAACTCCCATTGCATTGTGTAATGTTTAGCACAATCTTTTTTCTTTTAGAAAAGGAAAAAAAAATCACATGAAGATAGAAACAGGAAGCCCAGGTGAAGAGGCCACACGTACGGCTGGCGCCTGTTGTAATCGTGTTAGAGAGGATGATGGAAGTAAAACTGTTCAGGTTGTGATAAACTCTCACTTTTCCCCTAGCACCTCATTTGAACGTGGCCAGATAACCAAGTGAAGCACAGACTCTGGGATTTGGTCTGGTCTGATTTGCAGAGTGTGGGCATGACTTAGAGATTTGAACATTAAGACCTTCCCTCTAAAAGCAAGTTCTCGTCTTGAGCGTCACCGCCTCCAAAGTTTCCCTGAGGTCAGTGTCCAGTGAGATTGCTACAGAGATGTTTCTGGCTAGCATGGTTTATTCCATCGCAGTCACTGAACCTGACTGAACTGAACTCTGAGATCTTCAGAGCTAAATCCACTTTACCTTTCAGGCCAGTGTAAAGGAGTTTTGGAGAAGACGCTTGAGTCCCTTGGACTGCAAGGAGATCCAACCAGTCTATCCTAAAGGAAATCAGTCCTGAATGTTCATTGGAAGGAATGATGTTGAAGCTGAAACTCCAATACTCTGGCCATCTGATGTGAAGAGCTGACTCATTGGAAAAGACCCTGATGCTGGGAAAGATTGAGGGCAGGAGGAGAAGGGGATGACAGAGGATGAGATGGTTGGATGGCATCACCGACTCAATGG
>SJYW01025316.1:0-33555 GCA_006410735.1 Raphicerus campestris
TAACAATAGGGGAAACAAACATTCATAAATTAAAAATAAATCATCCAAATAATTAATAAGCAAAATTAATAAAATACAATGAAAGCTAGAAGACATTGAAAATGTGAAATAGTCTATTTAATAAATGATGCTGATTCAGATGAATTGGATATTCACATAAAAAAGATTAATTAGACCTCTACCTTATACTTAGTAGGCTTTTAGAATTTTCAAACATCAATTCTAGTCCAGAGATGACCCATAAATTTATGGTCAGTTGACTTTAAACAGCAGTGCCAAAGTATAGCACAAGTGACAAAAGATAAATAGAACCATATCAAAATTAAAGACTTTTGTGCTGCAAAAATTCCATCAAGAAAGTAGAAGGAAAACCACAGAATTTTTAAAAAAATGAAAAAACTGTATATGTGATAAGTGGATTTGTTTTCACAAAATATAAATAACAATAATTCAAACCACAAATAATCTAATTACAATGGGTAAAGGATTTGAATAGAGATTTCTCCAAGAAGATATACAAATAACCATATAAACATTGAGGGATTTTTGACATAATGAAAGTAATAGAGAAATACAAGTCAAAACCACAATGAGATACCATTTTTCACCCATTATGATGTCTGTAATCGGAAAGACAAAATTAAACCAACAGTGGCAAGGATATGGAGAAACTGGAACCCTTTTATGTTGCTGGGGGGGAAGTAAAACAGTAGAGAAGCTCTGGAAAACAGTTTGACAATTACTCCTCATGAAACATAGAGTTACCAAAACATCAATTTCATTCTTAGGTATGTGAAAGTCATTCAGTCATGTCCAACTCTTTGCAACCGTTGATCATACAGTCCATGGAATTCTCCAGGCCAGAATACTGGAGTGGGTAACTTTTCCCTTCTTCAGGGGATCTACCCAACCCAGGGATCCAACCTGGGTCTCCCACATTGCAGGCAGATTCTTTACCAGCTGAGCCACCAGGGAAGCCCAAGAATACTGGAGTGGATGGCCTATACCTTCTCCAGAGGATCTTCCTGACCCGGGAATTGAACTGGGGTCTCCTGCATTGCAGGCAGATTCTTTAACAACTAAGCTATGTTCCTAGATATATACCCTGAGAAATAAAGCACACATCCACACAAGAACTTCTATAAAACATTCAAAGCAGCATTACTCGTAATAGAAAAAAAATGCACTGTCTACTGGATGAATACACAATCAAATGTGGTATTATCCATATAATTAAACATCGCGTGTGCATGCTAAGTTGCTTCAGTTGTATCTGACTCTGCGACCCCACAGTCTGTAGCCCACCAGGCTCCTCTGTCCATGGGATTCTCCAGGCAAGAATACTGGAGTGGGTTGCCATTTCCTTCTCCAGGGGATCTTCCCGACCCAGGGACTGAACACTCATCTCTTATGTCTCCTGCATTGGCAGGCAGATTCTTTACTATTAGCACTACCAACATTATTTAGAAGTAAAATGGAATTGAAAATTGACATATGCTACAACATAGATGAAACCTGAAAATATTATACAAAGTGAAAGAAGTTAGTACAGAAGTCCATATATTACATGTTCCTATCTATGAAATTCAATAGTAGGCAATAGACATAGTTAATCATTTTCTAGGATCAGAAGAGTGGGGGAATGGAGAGTAACCACCAATGGGCACAGGGTTTTTTGAGGGGGAGATAAAATATTTTAAAATTATATTGTGATAATTACACAATCCTATGAATATACTAAACACATTAAAATGTACACTTTAAATGGGCATGAATTATATAGTATATGAATTTTATCTCAATGAAGTTCTAAAAATCAATTCCAGATGGATTACTGACTGTGAACAACATTAGAACATATAATTTCTAGATGCTAACACAGGAACTTACAGTAGGCGAATATTTCTAAAACAGGACAGAAATAGGAAAAGATGGATAAATTTGCCAACATTACATGTAAAAAGCATCTGTTCACCACAGGAAGATTCATTATTGTAAAAATAGCCATTATCTCACACTCATCTATAAAGCTGATATCATTTAAATGAAGATCTCAACAGAGTTTTGTGTGTATGTATATAACTTGGCTTCCTTGGTGGTTCTGTGGTAAAGATTCTGCCTGCATTGTAGGAGACCAGGTTTTGCTCCCTGGGTCAGGAAGATCCCCTAGAGGAGTTATGGCAACCCACTCCGGTATTCTTGCCTAGAGAATCCCATCGACAGAGGAGCCTGGTGGGCTGCAGTCCATAGGGTCACACAGAAACAGACACGACCAAAAGTGACTAATCCAGCAGCAGCAACAGCATATAACTTACCAAGCTTATCCTCCTATTTACTTGAAAGATCAAAGTGTCTTTGATAGGAAAAGATAGGGTTGCTAAATTTAGGGCACAGGAGAAATTAGAATTGGAGCAGTAAACTGCATACCTAAACACTTACGCTGCTTTTCCCCTCAAGGACTTTTGCAGATCCGACAAATATGAGCTTTCATATTAGCACTGTTCTGTGTGCTGTGTGGCAGGGTTACAGTGGTGAATGAGCCAGACAGCCCAAACTGCCAAGATATTTTTAGGATACCTCAATACTTAAAAATATTAAGATACTCCCTTGGCTCTGAATTTATAGCAGATGAAGGACAGGCAGATGCCTAAAAAGAATGGGAAGCTCAACACAAAGAGGTCAGATTACACAGGTGCAGACTGAATTCATTTGCAGGTTTGCAAGTGCAAAATAAAAATGTCAGGTGAAAATACAGGAAAAGATTATCTCTGAAACAGAGGCATAATCCAGAACATTACCCTGGTCAAAGGCTACTGTTTCACTTGAATATTTAACTTGAAATGGCAGACCTTCAGCTCAGGGTATCATAGTTTCTGGCACTGAATAACTGCTTAGCATCATCGCCATTGTCCTTGACCATATGTGGAAATTAGGGCAATTCACATAATACTCCAAGGCAAACTGTTTGAAACTACTAGGTGTTTGTTTATCATCAATCATATACTCTAAGAAAGCAGAGAATAAAATCCTCCATAACCTTCATGGCAAGATGGATTTGATCTGATGAGAAATGTATTGACTCTTGCAGAAAAGAGGAGCCATGATCCAGCATTCCTAGGTTTCTCTTTATTTCTCCCTAAAAGCTCTACCTCAATAAGACAAGAGTCTCTTCAGATACAGCAAGAGGAAGAAGAATTATCAAGCAAATATTTTTGCTAATGTCATAAAGCAGATGACCTTTTCACAATATCTACAAATAATCTACTCAGAGCAAAAGTGAATCAGGTCATGTTGGAGACTTTAGAAAGTGAGCAATGAAAATACATGATAGAATATAAATGCTTATTTTACCATAACTTAGTTCTTTCCAGTACCAGTTACTTTTGCTGTTAAAATGTACATATTTATAAAGTGATAAACCCCTTCACAGATCATAGCTTTGTTGTGGTGAAGGGGCTTGCATAACTCACTGAAGCTATGAGCCATGCCATGCAGAGCCACCCAAGATAGACAGATCATGGTAGAGAGTTTTGACAAAACATGATCAGGTCAACTTGTAGGAGGGAATGGCAAACCATTTCAGTCTTCTTGCCATGAGAACCCCATGAACAGTAGGAAAAGGAAAACAAAAAGATATGACACCAGAAGATAAGTCCCTCAGGTCAGAAGGTGTCCAATATGCTACTGGGGAAGAGCAGAAGGCAGTTACTAAAAGCTCCAGAAAGAATGAAGAGACAAAGCAGAAACAACATCCAGTTGTGGATGTGTCTGGTAGTGAGAGTAAAGTCTAATGCTGTAAAGAATAATATTGCATAGGAATCTGGAATGTTAGGTCCATGAATCAAGGCAAATTGGACTGACCAGGCAGGAGATAGCAAGAGTGAACATCAACATTATAGGAATCAGTGAGCTAAAATGGATGGGAATGGGTTGGGTGAATTTAATTCAGATTACCATTATATCTACAACTGTGGGCAAGAATCCCACAGAAGAAATGGAGTGGCCCTTATAGTCAACAAAAGAGTCTGAAATGCAGTACTTGGGTGCAATCTCAAAAACGATAGAATGGTCTTGTTTATTTCCAAGGCAAACAATTCAACATCACAATAATCCAAGTCCATGCCTCAACCACTGAGGCTGAAGAAACTGAATTTGACCAGTTCTGTGAAGACCTATAAGACCTTCCAGGGCTAACACCAAAAAAAGATGTCCTTTTCATCATAAGGGGATTGGAATGCAAAGGTAAGAAGTTAAGATATCTGGAGTAACAGGCAAGTATGGCCTTTGGAGTAAAAAATGAAGCACGGCAAAGGCTAACAGAGTCTTGTCAAGATAACATATTGGTCATAGAAAACACCCTCTTCCAACAACACATGGGACAACTCTACACATGGACATCACCAAATGGCCAATAATGAAATTAGATGGATTATATTCTTTGCAGTGGAAGATGGAGAAACTCTATACACTTAGCAAAAGCGAGATCTATAAAAACAAGAATTGTATAGAAGTCAGCAAAAACTGTGGCTCAGATCATCAGCTCTTGATTACAAAATTCAGGATTAAATTGAAAAAAGTAGCAAAAAACCACTAGGCCACTCAGGTATGACCAAATCAAATTCCTTACCATTATACAGTGGAGGTGACAAATAGATTCAAACGATTAGATCTGGTAGACAAAGTGCCTTGAATAACTATTGACAGAGGTTTGTAACATTCTAGAGGACACAGTGACCTAAACTATCCAAAGAAAAAGAAATTCAGGAAGGTAAAGGGGTTGTCTGAGAGTAGTTTACAAATAGCTGAGAAAAGAAGAGAAGCAAAAGCAAGAGAGAAAGAAAGATATACCCAGCTGAATGCAGAGTTTCAGAAAATAGTAAGGAGAGACAGGAGGCCTTCTTCAACAAACAGTGCAAAGAAGTAGAGGAAAATAATAGAATGGGAAAGACTAGATATCTCTTCAAGAAAACTAGAGATATCAAGTGAACATTTCATGCANGGGTATCATAGTTTCTGGCACTGAATAACTGCTTAGCATCATCGCCATTGTCCTTGACCATATGTGGAAATTAGGGCAATTCACATAATACTCCAAGGCAAACTGTTTGAAACTACTAGGTGTTTGTTTATCATCAATCATATACTCTAAGAAAGCAGAGAATAAAATCCTCCATAACCTTCATGGCAAGATGGATTTGATCTGATGAGAAATGTATTGACTCTTGCAGAAAAGAGGAGCCATGATCCAGCATTCCTAGGTTTCTCTTTATTTCTCCCTAAAAGCTCTACCTCAATAAGACAAGAGTCTCTTCAGATACAGCAAGAGGAAGAAGAATTATCAAGCAAATATTTTTGCTAATGTCATAAAGCAGATGACCTTTTCACAATATCTACAAATAATCTACTCAGAGCAAAAGTGAATCAGGTCATGTTGGAGACTTTAGAAAGTGAGCAATGAAAATACATGATAGAATATAAATGCTTATTTTACCATAACTTAGTTCTTTCCAGTACCAGTTACTTTTGCTGTTAAAATGTACATATTTATAAAGTGATAAACCCCTTCACAGATCATAGCTTTGTTGTGGTGAAGGGGCTTGCATAACTCACTGAAGCTATGAGCCATGCCATGCAGAGCCACCCAAGATAGACAGATCATGGTAGAGAGTTTTGACAAAACATGATCAGGTCAACTTGTAGGAGGGAATGGCAAACCATTTCAGTCTTCTTGCCATGAGAACCCCATGAACAGTAGGAAAAGGAAAACAAAAAGATATGACACCAGAAGATAAGTCCCTCAGGTCAGAAGGTGTCCAATATGCTACTGGGGAAGAGCAGAAGGCAGTTACTAAAAGCTCCAGAAAGAATGAAGAGACAAAGCAGAAACAACATCCAGTTGTGGATGTGTCTGGTAGTGAGAGTAAAGTCTAATGCTGTAAAGAATAATATTGCATAGGAATCTGGAATGTTAGGTCCATGAATCAAGGCAAATTGGACTGACCAGGCAGGAGATAGCAAGAGTGAACATCAACATTATAGGAATCAGTGAGCTAAAATGGATGGGAATGGGTTGGGTGAATTTAATTCAGATTACCATTATATCTACAACTGTGGGCAAGAATCCCACAGAAGAAATGGAGTGGCCCTTATAGTCAACAAAAGAGTCTGAAATGCAGTACTTGGGTGCAATCTCAAAAACGATAGAATGATCTTGTTTATTTCCAAGGCAAACAATTCAGCATCACAATAATCCAAGTCCATGCCTCAACCACTGAGGCTGAAGAAACTGAATTTGACCAGTTCTGTGAAGACCTATAAGACCTTCCAGAGCTAACACCAAAAAAAGATGTCCTTTTCATCATAAGGGGATTGGAATGCAAAGGTAAGAAGTTAAGATATCTGGAGTAACAGGCAAGTATGGCCTTTGGAGTAAAAAATGAAGCACGGCAAAGGCTAACAGAGTCTTGTCAAGATAACATATTGGTCATAGAAAACACCCTCTTCCAACAACACATGGGACAACTCTACACATGGACATCACCAAATGGCCAATAATGAAATTAGATGGATTATATTCTTTGCAGCGGAAGATGGAGAAACTCTATACACTCAGCAAAAGCAAGATCTATAAAAACAAGAATTGTATAGAAGTCAGCAAAAACTGTGGCTCAGATCATCAGCTCTTGATTACAAAATTCAGGATTAAATTGAAAAAAGTAGCAAAAAACCACTAGGCCACTCAGGTATGCCAAATCAAATTCCTTACCATTATACAGTGGAGGTGACAAATAGATTCAAACGATTAGATCTGGTAGACAAAGTGCCTTGAATAACTATTGACAGAGGTTTGTAACATTCTAGAGGACACAGTGACCTAAACTATCCAAAGAAAAAGAAATTCAGGAAGGTAAAGGGGTTGTCTGAGAGTAGTTTACAAATAGCTGAGAAAAGAAGAGAAGCAAAAGCAAGAGAGAAAGAAAGATATACCCAGCTGAATGCAGAGTTTCAGAAAATAGTAAGGAGAGACAGGAGGCCTTCTTCAACAAACAGTGCAAAGAAGTAGAGGAAAATAATAGAATGGGAAAGACTAGATATCTCTTCAAGAAAACTAGAGATATCAAGTGAACATTTCATGCAAGGATGGGCACCATAAAAGGCAGAAAAGATATGGACATAATAGAGGCAGAAGAGTTTAAGAAGAGGTGGCAAGAATACACAGAACTATACAAAAAAAGATCTGAATGACTGGGATGACCATGATGATGTGATCACTCTCCTAGAGCCAGAAATCCTGCAGTGTGAAGTCAAGTGGGCTTTAGTCCAAGCGTTACTACAAAAAAGCTAGTTGAGATGATGGAATTCCAGATGAGCTATTTCAAATCCTAAAAGACGATGCTATGAAAGCACTGCACTCAATGCACCAGCAAATTTGGAAAACTCAGCAGTGGTCATGGGACTGGAAAAGGTTAGTTAGCATACTAATCCCAAAGAACAGCAGTGCCAAAGACTGTCCACTACTGTACAATTACACTCATTTTGCCTGCTAGTAAGGTTATGCTCAAAATACCTCAAGCCAAGCTTCAATAGCATGTAAACCAAGAACTTCCAGATGTACAAGCTGGGTATAGGAAAGGCGGAGGAACCAGAGATCAAATTGTGAACATTTGCTGGATCACAGAGAAAGCAAGGGAATTCCAGAAAAACTTCTACTTCTGTTTCATTGACTGTGAGGATCACAAAACAAAAAAAAAATGTGGATAATCTTAAAGAGAAGGGCATACCAGATCAATTTACTTATCTCCTGAGAAACCTGTATGTCGGTCAAGTAGCAATAGTTAGAACCTTACGTGGAACAACAGAGTGGTTCAAAATTGGGAAAGGAGTATGCCAAGACTGTATGCTGTCATTCTGTTTATTTAATTTCTATGCATAGTATATCATGCGAAATGCCAGGCTGGATGAATCACAAATTGGAATCAAGATTGAAAGGAGAAATATCAACAATCTCATATATGCTGATGATACCGGCAAATATGCATATATGCAGATGATACTGGCAAAAAATGAAGAGGAACTAAAGTGCTTCTAGATGAGGGTGAATGAGGAGAGCTGAAAAAACTGGCTTAAAACTCAGCATTCAAGAAACTAAGATCATGGCATCTGGTCCCATCCCTCATGGGAAATAGAAAGAAAAAAAGTAGAAGCTGTGTCAGATTTTATTTTCTTAGGCTCCAAAATCACTGCAAATAGTGACTGCAGCCATGAAACTGAAAGACGCTTGCTCCTTGGAAGGAAAGCTATGACAAATCTAGATAGCATATTAAAAAGCTAAAACATCACTTTGCTGACAAAGGTCCATATAGTCAAAGCTATGTTTTTTTCCAGTAGTTACGTACAGTTGTGAGAGTTGGACCATAAAGAAGGCTGAGTGCCAAAGAATCAATGCTTTGGGATTGTGATGCTGGACTGCAAGGAGATCAAACCAGTCAATCCTAAAAGAAACCAACCCTAAATGTTCATTGGAAGGACTGATGCTGAAATTGAAGCTCCAATACTTTGGCCACCTGATGGGAATAGCCGACTCACTGGAAAAGACCCTGATACTGGGAAATATTGACAGCAAAATAAGAGGGTGGCAGAGGATGAGATGGTTAGATAGCATCACCGACTCAATAGACATGAATTTGAGCAAATTCCAGGAGATGGTGAAGGACAGCAAAGCCTGGTGTGTTGCAATCCATGGGATCACAAAGAAATAAAAAGATTAGCTCTTTGGGGCACCCATGGATGTCATTTAAGATTAGAGGTTTGACTTTTTTTACTTGTATAGATTCCTCCATCATTGGTAGCTTAGTTCCCTAACCAGTAGAATGATAGGTCAAGACAAGACTAGTGGTTTTTAACTCTTCTTTGGTAATAGGCAATATTGAGAGGGGAAAAATTACTTACTTACATATTCATATAATTATGCATGCAATGTCAGAGAATTTGTGGGTCCCCTGGAACTCAGGTGGAAGCCCCTGTAGAGCTCCTTGGACAGACTGAAAATTTTTGAATCATACAGTCTCAGAATCCTTCCAGTTCTAGGAACACCTGCCTCTGTAAACTAAACTCCCCTTGGTAAGCCTTGACAGAAAGATGTTGCATTTTTTACAGCAAGTCCTCCAAGCTCTTTGGAAGCCTCACAGCTAAACTAATAGTATAGTCATTTGAGTTTATAAAAGAAATGTGGACTAGTTCTTTTCCTCCTAGTAATCTTTACTTTTTGGAGACTATAAAAAACTAACACATCACAACGCCTTCTGTTTGAAACCAAGTGGAAGAATTCATATTCCTTTAATTTTGTGACAACATAACTTGCAGTTGGGATAAGAGAGATGAAGACCCATTTCCTACTTCTTATCTTGAGTTACTGTGCACAAATCCTTAATTAAATTTTCCACAGTCTTATTTATAAAATGGTAATAATAAGTCTTGTTTATTTCTCTGAAAAATTGTGAAGATGGTGGCTGATGAGTATAAAACAGCTAGTGTGAGAGCCAGACCTCTTAGGTGCTAGGTAAATGACAATTGTCATCTGGAAGTAATTAGACAAGGTACAATATGGCATTGCTTCTCAAAATTTANCTACTTCTTATCTTGAGTTACTGTGCACAAATCCTTAATTAAATTTTCCACAGTCTTATTTATAAAATGGTAATAATAAGGCTTGTTTATTTCTCTGAAAAATTGTGAAGATGGTGGCTGATGAGTATAAAACAGCTAGTGTGAGTGCCAGACCTCTTAGGTGCTAGGTAAATGACAACTGTCATCTGGAAGTAATTAGACAAGGTACAATATGGCATTGCTTCCCAAAATTTACTCATATATCCATATATTTTTTTGCTACAGCTAAGACCACCTATTTAATANGCTAGTGTGAGAGCCAGACCTCTTAGGTGCTAGGTAAATGACAATTGTCATCTGGAAGTAATTAGACAAGGTACAATATGGCATTGCTTCTCAAAATTTACTCATATATCCATATATTTTTTTGCTACAGCTAAGACGACCTATTTAATATATTTTTCTTTAGATTGCACTCTTTCTTAAAAAAATAGACTTTGCAAAAATAACACCATCTAAAAAATACCAAGTTTGGCCAGTTGTTTTTTTCTTCAAACAAATATTAAAATAAAGCCATATTTATTAAATTTTTTAAAGTTGTTTCTGTGCAGCTTACAAATTATTTTGAAAACTATGATTTGGAAAGTGTGCAGGTATAGCAAGCCACTAAACCTTAGCTTAGGTTAAACTTATTCTGGGTTTATTATTTCCCTTGGCAAAACCCAAGTCAGGAGACAAGGTGGTTGGAGTTTTGAGGGTGGGAAGGGAAGAAGGAAATGCCTCGCGGAGGCAGGTGGCAGTGTTGTGGGCATCTGAAGTTCAGCCAGTGAGTGGCAGTCCCTGCGGGCTGCAAACAAGGAGAAGAAGGAAAGGAGGTCAGAACACAAGATGTCTGAATTTTAAAGACTGATGTTACTGATCTCAGGTCCAGAGATGGATAAGCTCCTGTCATTTTTAATAGGGGAAAATGACATATCTTTTTAATGGCGGCAGTATTCTAAAGTTAGCAAAAACTTACAGATAGTTTATCACTTAAAAAAGTAAAAATTAAAACACAAGGCAGGAGTGGGCAGGATATTAGCTCGGTAGGCAGAAAAAAAATGGCTCTCGATTGCTGATTTACTGATGCGAATCTTTGCTAATGCACTCCTTTTTAGAAGCTAGATACAAAGTTGTAATTCTGTAAAGCATTTGGAAAGCCATTAAAGCACTGCTTATCTTTTCTTTAATTTAATTTTTAGTTGGGGGATAATTACTTTACAGTATTGTATTAGTTTCTGCCATAGGTCAACATGAATCAGTCATATGTATACATATGTCCCCTCCGTCTTGAACTTACCTCACACCTCCCTCCCCACCCCACTCCTGTAGGTTGTCACAGAGCACTCTCTTTGGTCCCCTTGCATACAGCAAATTCCCACTGGGTATCTATTTTACATATGGTAATGTACATGTTTCAAAGCTACTCTCTCAAATCATCCCACCCTCTCCTTTCCCCACTGTGTTCAAAACAGCACTGCTTATCTTTCGGCCAATGTTTACTGGAACTGCTCACGGCAGTCCTTTTCAGCATGCTCCTATATGGACAATAAGAAATGTGTCCTTAAAGAAAAAAAACCAGAAACAAATCACATCTCATGAAAGCTGCATTATTAAAATTCAGAGGTGCAGCTTTCACTAACCTAAAACACACACATATCTAACATACTCAGCACCTACTTTGAGCTACATGCTGAATAAACAAAGGAGCATGTATTATTCAACACATCTTTTTTTAGTGTCTGCTCAGATCCAAATACTTGTTTCAGTCATTGAGGATAGAGTAGTGAACAGCAAACAGGAGTATAAAATGAGTACAAAAGTGGTCTTTTATATTCCAGTTTGCATAAGAAAATGTTTAATAAGCACCCATTACATGCTGACAAGCATGTCTTTTTCTTAACCTTAGCTTTTTTCACCCTATAGGGGTCAGTGCAGCCTAGAATTAAAGGCTCATTCTTGGGAAGTAGACCGACCTGGATTTGAATTCTGGTTCTGCTTCTCAGCTAGCTATGTGGACTTGCACATACCAATCTCTGCATTCACTGGTTTCCCCATTCACAAAGTAGGAGACAAACATTCCCTACAATATAGAGTTAAGTACTCACCAGCAAGTATTGATTCAGTGTTCTGTAGTGGCTACTATTTTAGGCATAAGTGGAAAACAGGGAACTATCCTTATAGTCCAGCCATCACGATAAGTGGATAGCTTTATCTTAAAGTGATTAGTGGGAAGTTGGTGCAGTGGACTTACTGGTATAATTATTAAACACTGGCATTTTGAATGGAGGACAGGATGACAAATACATGCCCATAAAAGAAAAGTATTTTAATAAAATAAGTGGCAGTTATTAAATGACAAGTGACTGTCTAGAAAATAATAAGTGTTTTAAATTATATGCTGCCCTAGAAGTTAAATATGGGAAGCTACCATGGCAGATGGTGCTAACCAAGGGCAGCTTTACCGAGAAGATAAAGCTTATTGTCCTAACCAGACAATAAGTAAAAAAGATCAGATAATCACATAACCATTTCATTTAGTCATATGTATACTTGAATATGAATATTCTTGAAGTGTAACAGCAGCGTTGAGATAGAGCAAAAGATACACATCTCAGCTCCCTAATTCATTAATAAGACACTAATGGTTAATCTCATCCTAATGCCTTGAGAGAACCCCAATTTTATTAAACACAATTTTAATTCTAGATAACTAAGTTTTTCCTATGATATGGTGCAAGGTCCAGGGTCCAGGGCCCACATTCAATACATTTCTCCTTATCTATGTTGGCACAGGAAACTCTAAACAGATGAACTCTTGTCTTTGTAAATTAATGAAAGAAAGAATGTGTACTTGCTCAGCTGTGTCCAACTCATTGAGACCCATGTACTATAGCCCACCAGGCTCCTCTGTCCATGGAATTCTCTAGGCAAGAATACTGGAGTGAATTGCCATTTCCTTCCCAGGGGATCTTTCCCACCCAGGGATCAAACCTGGGTCTCCCGCATTGCGAGCAGATTCCTTACCATCTGAGCCACACGGAAGCAGACAATGTCTTTGTAATGACTGATTCAAACATGACATTCTTTGATTTTGGCTTTAAATAATATTTAGAGGAGATATTAAATTGTACTTATGAACATATTAAATATCCTTAGTCCAAATTGTTCTGTTGTTCAGTCACCCAGTTGTGTATGACTCTGTGACCCCATGGATTGCAGCACACCAGGTTTCCCTGTCCTTCACCATCTCCTGAAATTTGCCCAAGTTCATGTCCGTTCCATCAGTGATGCCATCTAGCCACCTCATCTTCTGATGCCCTCTTCTCCTTCTGCCCTCAATCTCTCCTAGCATCAGGGACTTTCCCAGTGAGTCAGCTGTTCGCATCAGGTGACAAAATACTGGAGTTCCAATTTCAGGATCAGTCCTTCCAACAAGTATTCAGGGTTGATTCCCCTTAATATTGACTGGTTTGATCTGTTTGATGTCCAAGGGACTCCCCGTCTTCTTCAGCAGCATAGTTCAAAGGCATCAATTCTGTGGGTTTCTGCCTTCTTTATGGTCCAGCTTTCACAACCAAACGTGACCACTGGGACGATCACCACTTTGACTATATAGACTGATATACTATACTTTGTCAGCACACTGTCTAGGTTTGTCATAGCTTTCCTGCCAAGAAGCAAACATCTTCTGATTTACCATCTGCAGTGATTTTAGAGCCCAAGAAGAGGAAATCTGTCACTACTTCCACCTTTTTCCCTTCTATTTGCCATTAAGTAATGGGTCAGATATCATGATCTTAGCTTTTTAATATTTAGTTTTAAGTCAGCTCTTTCACTCTCCTTCTTCACGACTGGTACAAGTTACCAGTTGATAAATAATGTACAGGTAATTAAACGTTTTGGGTTTGAGTTTTTTATAATTTGGGGTTTTTTTAAACTTCAGAAAATTGTAAATAATAGGGTTTCTCTAAATCTAACAATGTTTGGTAGAAGACAGAAGTGACAATGGAGGTGGAGGCTACATGGGAAGAGTTGGTTAAAATTCATCTGTTCCCCCTCTGAGTGTGGAGAAGGTATAGATGAATTGTGTCAACATTTTCTTACGGTTATCTTTTCATAGTCAAAAGGAAAAACAAACTAGTGAGGGAGAATAAAGAATAGTTGCTTCTGTTCTGAGGCATCTTATGCTCTCCTGGTAGTGAAGTCTTTGGACACACTGCCTCCATTTTTTGTGTACCTTTCACTACACTGAGATCTTTCCCTCCCTTCTCACCCATTAGTACCGACTGAAGTGACTTAGCATGCATTCATGCATTGGAGAAGGAAATGGCAACCCACTCCAGTATTATTGCCTGCAGAATCCCAGGGACGGCGGAGCCTGGTGGACTGCCATCTATGGGGACGCACAGAGTCGGACACAACTGAAGCAACTTGGCAGCAGCAACAGCAGCTGTACCTACTCACAAGAGCCAACTTTTAAATTTGGGGAAATTTTATAAACTAGCTGACCTCATTGACAGTCTGAAATAGGCCGCTGGGAGCTTGCTGCTTTTTCACCATGGAAATCAGCAAAAATACTTATTTTGAGACCTTTACCACCAATGCTTATACATGTCAACTGCAGGAAGACAGAGACCATATCTTTGTTCTTTACAACATCTCTGTGGTACTTAGTCTAGTGTCTGCTATATTGTGGGTATAAATGAACTAGACAGATCAGATAGGAGACTTAGCAAGTCCATTCATTCATTCATTCTCAAAACTTATATATGACCTTTAAAACCATAACAGTGTCACAAAAATCTCCAGCTGTGTATGAACTCTGTTCAACCATTTCCATAATTCCCTTACGATAGAGAGGAGATGCTCAGGAACAAGTTATATATTCGGAGGAAGACAACCATTGAGAGCCCCTTGGACAGCAAGGAGATCAAACCAGTCATTCCTAAAGTAAACCAACTCAGACTATTCATTGGAAAGACTGATGCTGAAGCTGAAGCTCCAATACTCTGGCCACCTGATGCGAAGAGCCAACTCACTGGAAAAGACCCTGATGCTGGGAAAGATTAAGGACAGGAGGAAAAGGGGAAGACAGAGGATGATATGGTTGGATGGCATCACCAACTCAGTGAACATGAGTTTGAGGTAATTCCAGGAGATGGTGAAAGACAGGGAAATCTGGCATGCTGCAGTCCATGGGGTCACAAAGAGTAGGACACTATTTACCGACTGAACAACAGTAACAACAGGAAGGCAGAATAAATCATAAATTTTATAAAGTTTCTGTCACTTCAAGGCAGAATATCTCCTGACTGGAGGGAATGGAGCTACTCACAACAAGTAAGTTAAATGGCCTAAATAATCTGAGTTTCACACAGGCAGGGTTTCAAAGAGCTATAGTTTTGATGTTTTTTAACCTTCTACTCTTGAGAATCACCATCATTTAGGAATAAAGAATGCAATAGTGTGTGGGAAAAAAGGATTATTGTGACTGACTTTTTGGAGACTTTAAAAGCCAAACAATTGTGAGTCATGAAAGAGTCCTGCGAATCAGGTCGGCATCTGCAGGGCAGTTTCAACTGCATTAAGTAATAACAAAAAGCACACAACATCGGAGATGATTCTTAATAGCAGTATTTAACAAATGGCTAGATGATGCTATTTTTACCACTAAAAGCCTCCCCTCTTGTCTGCCTGTTTTGACCCAATACCACTTTAAGACCCTGTCAAACAAAGATGACAGGTCCCAAGTTCCAGGTTATATAAGAGTAGTAGTTTCTTTCATCTTTGTCCCTGCCCCAGGATCCCTTTCTTTTTACAGATGGCTGTTTTTTATTCACTAATGAAAAAACATTTTTTCAGTGTCAAAAATGCCAGTAGCATCTGCTAAACTCTATGATCTCATGTCAGGAAGAGAAATCCTTTGAAGGCAGGATCTTGAATGTCTCCTGTTACCAAAGGAATAGCTTATCTAAGAAGGACTAAAGAAAATCTGTATCTATAAATACATAAGCATTTTGAGCACCTTGGAAAGTTTGTACAGGTTTTTAAAATACTGCTTTCCAAAGCAGTGATATCACTAAGCAGGTATAGATAATGTCAGTCTGGAAACCTCTACCTAGGAACTCTAAAAACATTCTCTTCTAAGCATTTAACCCGCTCATGATTTTGTAACAAAATATGTTTCCTAAACTACGTTTGCTTTATTGATGTACGTGTTTATTTTTTTAAAGGCAGTTAAATGTTTGAGACCATAAATGAAATAAACACAAAATGGGACTCAATTATATGCATATGTGAATTTTACTTATATACATATACAGTCCTGAATATTCTTTGGAAGGACTGATGCTGACGCTGAAACTCCAATACTTTGGCCACCTGATGTGAAGAACTGACTCATTTGAAAAGACCCTGATACTGGGAAAGGCTGAAGGCAGGAGGAGAAGGGGATGACAGGATGAGTTGGTTGGATGGCATCACTGACTCAATGGGCATGATTTTGAGTAAGCTCCAGGAGTTAGTAATGGACAGGGAAGCCTGACATTTTGCAGTCCCTGTGATTGCAAAGAGTTGGACATGACTGAGCGACTGAACTGAACGTATATGAATATATCTGAAGTCAGATTATATCTAAGTAGGAAAGTTTACATACATATATGTGTGTGTGTGTGTGTGTGTGTGTGTGTGTGTGTGTATAGGCTACCCAGGTAGCTCATTCAGTAAAAAATCTGCCAGGAGTGTAGGAGACCTGGGTTCAATTCCTGGGTTGGGAAGATCTCCTGAAGAAGGAAATGACAATACACTCTAGTATTCTTGCCTGGAGAACTCCATGGACAGAGGAGCCAGTTGAGCTATAGTCCATGGGGTTGCAAAGAGTTGTATTCGACTGAGTAACAACATGCACATCATCTATCTCTTGTTAAGCGAGGAAATACAAGGTGAAAAACAGACTGGTAAGTACTCTATAAAATTGATCCCAGTCACAAGCATAATCCCCATGAAGTTCCCATGATTCATTACCACTTGTTCAATTGGTGTAGGGAGAGAATAGTTTTCCAGATTCAACATTCAAGGTCTACTTTTTCCCTTAGGTTATAAACATGTAACACAACATTTAAGAATTTCTCATCCTATTCTTTACTTCTCTCCCTCCCCCACAAAATCCCATTTGTAGAGACAATTAGTAAGCAAGGTAGAAATTCGTCACATACTGTAGAAGAAAATGAGAGAGTGCATATCACACTGTGCATTAGACAAGGCTCTACTTCTGGAGCATTTTTTCTAAGTTTTTTTGTTGTTGTTGCTCCTATAGTCCTAAATCCTCTAAGTACCTGCTCCTCCTCTTGGATTTTTTTTTTTTTCTTAATCTCAATCTACCTCCCTTTCTCAGCACAGAATTAGACCACAAAAGGGATAAAGTCAATCTTGCCACTTACTATGACTGTGAATCCTTGAAACAGTGATTTGATCTCACAAATCTTCAATTTTCCCATCAGTAATAATATGCATGTCTTATTGATAAATCACTATGCACCAGCATAATTCTAAATTTCATATGAATATCCATTAATTGATTCCTTATAAATTTCCTATGCAGTAGGTATCATTGACTGTTACTGCTCTCCCACCTTATTTTACAGAGAGGAAATCTGAGGCAAAGAAATTTAAATAGCTTTTCCAACACAGCATGTAAAAGGCAGCACCAAATCCAAATTCATTGTCTTAAATTTAGGAACTAAGTTCTTAACTATTATATTGTTAAGATGCATATCTATAAAGTGATAAGAATCATTCCTATTTCACATATGCTTATTATGTAGAGTCCCATGTACTCTTTAGCACATATTATTTGTTACTTTAACAATTACTGTTACTATTTTCAATTTTTATTTTTAGTACTACTATCAAGTATATAAAAGACCAACATCCCTACACAAGAGATCCTCCAATGNCAACTGAAGCAACTTGGCAGCAGCAACAGCAGCTGTACCTACTCACAAGAGCCAACTTTTAAATTTGGGGAAATTTTATAAACTAGCTGACCTCATTGACAGTCTGAAATAGGCCGCTGGGAGCTTGCTGCTTTTTCACCATGGAAATCAGCAAAAATACTTATTTTGAGACCTTTACCACCAATGCTTATACATGTCAACTGCAGGAAGACAGAGACCATATCTTTGTTCTTTACAACATCTCTGTGGTACTTAGTCTAGTGTCTGCTATATTGTGGGTATAAATGAACTAGACAGATCAGATAGGAGACTTAGCAAGTCCATTCATTCATTCATTCTCAAAACTTATATATGACCTTTAAAACCATAATAGTGTCACAAAAATCTCCAGCTGTGTATGAACTCTGTTCAACCATTTCCATAATTCCCTTACGATAGAGAGGAGATGCTCAGGAACAAGTTATATATTCGGAGGAAGACAACCATTGAGAGCCCCTTGGACAGCAAGGAGATCAAACCAGTCATTCCTAAAGTAAACCAACTCAGACTATTCATTGGAAAGACTGATGCTGAAGCTGAAGCTCCAATACTCTGGCCACCTGATGCGAAGAGCCAACTCACTGGAAAAGACCCTGATGCTGGGAAAGATTAAGGACAGGAGGAAAAGGGGAAGACAGAGGATGATATGGTTGGATGGCATCACCAACTCAGTGAACATGAGTTTGAGGTAATTCCAGGAGATGGTGAAAGACAGGGAAATCTGGCATGCTGCAGTCCATGGGGTCACAAAGAGTAGGACACTATTTACCGACTGAATAACAGTAACAACAGGAAGGCAGAATAAATCATAAATTTTATAAAGTTTCTGTCACTTCAAGGCAGAATATCTCCTGACTGGAGGGAATGGAGCTACTCACAACAAGTAAGTTTAAATAGCCTAAATAATCTGAGTTTCACACAGGCAGGGTTTCAAAGAGCTATAGTTTTGATGTTTTTTAACCTTCTACTCTTGAGAATCACCATCATTTAGGAATAAAGAATGCAATAGTGTGTGGGAAAAAAGGATTATTGTGACTGACTTTTTGGAGACTTTAAAAGCCAAACAATTGTGAGTCATGAAAGAGTCCTGCGAATCAGGTCGGCATCTGCAGGGCAGTTTCAACTGCATTAAGTAATAACAAAAAGCACACAACATCGGAGATGATTCTTAATAGCAGTATTTAACAAATGGCTAGATGATGCTATTTTTACCACTAAAAGCCTCCCCTCTTGTCTGCCTGTTTTGACCCAATACCACTTTAAGACCCTGTCAAACAAAGATGACAGGTCCCAAGTTCCAGGTTATATAAGAGTAGTAGTTTCTTTCATCTTTGTCCCTGCCCCAGGATCCCTTTCTTTTTACAGATGGCTGTTTTTTATTCACTAATGAAAAAACATTTTTTCAGTGTCAAAAATGCCAGTAGCATCTGCTAAACTCTATGATCTCATGTCAGGAAGAGAAATCCTTTGAAGGCAGGATCTTGAATGTCTCCTGTTACCAAAGGAATAGCTTATCTAAGAAGGACTAAAGAAAATCTGTATCTATAAATACATAAGCATTTTGAGCACCTTGGAAAGTTTGTACAGGTTTTTAAAATACTGCTTTCCAAAGCAGTGATATCACTAAGCAGGTATAGATAATGTCAGTCTGGAAACCTCTACCTAGGAACTCTAAAAACATTCTCTTCTAAGCATTTAACCCGCTCATGATTTTGTAACAAAATATGTTTCCTAAACTACGTTTGCTTTATTGATGTACGTGTTTATTTTTTTAAAGGCAGTTAAATGTTTGAGACCATAAATGAAATAAACACAAAATGGGACTCAATTATATGCATATGTGAATTTTACTTATATACATATACAGTCCTGAATATTCTTTGGAAGGACTGATGCTGACGCTGAAACTCCAATACTTTGGCCACCTGATGTGAAGAACTGACTCATTTGAAAAGACCCTGATACTGGGAAAGGCTGAAGGCAGGAGGAGAAGGGGATGACAGGATGAGTTGGTTGGATGGCATCACTGACTCAATGGGCATGATTTTGAGTAAGCTCCAGGAGTTAGTAATGGACAGGGAAGCCTGACATTTTGCAGTCCCTGTGATTGCAAAGAGTTGGACATGACTGAGCGACTGAACTGAACGTATATGAATATATCTGAAGTCAGATTATATCTAAGTAGGAAAGTTTACATACATATATGTGTGTGTGTGTGTGTGTGTGTGTGTGTGTGTGTGTATAGGCTACCCAGGTAGCTCATTCAGTAAAAAATCTGCCAGGAGTGTAGGAGACCTGGGTTCAATTCCTGGGTTGGGAAGATCTCCTGAAGAAGGAAATGACAATACACTCTAGTATTCTTGCCTGGAGAACTCCATGGACAGAGGAGCCAGTTGAGCTATAGTCCATGGGGTTGCAAAGAGTTGTATTCGACTGAGTAACAACATGCACATCATCTATCTCTTGTTAAGCGAGGAAATACAAGGTGAAAAACAGACTGGTAAGTACTCTATAAAATTGATCCCAGTCACAAGCATAATCCCCATGAAGTTCCCATGATTCATTACCACTTGTTCAATTGGTGTAGGGAGAGAATAGTTTTCCAGATTCAACATTCAAGGTCTACTTTTTCCCTTAGGTTATAAACATGTAACACAACATTTAAGAATTTCTCATCCTATTCTTTACTTCTCTCCCTCCCCCACAAAATCCCATTTGTAGAGACAATTAGTAAGCAAGGTAGAAATTCGTCACATACTGTAGAAGAAAATGAGAGAGTGCATATCACACTGTGCATTAGACAAGGCTCTACTTCTGGAGCATTTTTTCTAAGTTTTTTTGTTGTTGTTTCTCCTACAGTCCTAAATCCTCTAAGTACCTGCTCCTCCTCTTGGATTTTTTTTTTTTCTTAATCTCAATCTACCTCCCTTTCTCAGCACAGAATTAGACCACAAAAGGGATAAAGTCAATCTTGCCACTTACTATGACTGTGAATCCTTGAAACAGTGATTTGATCTCACAAATCTTCAATTTTCCCATCAGTAATAATATGCATGTCTTATTGATAAATCACTATGCACCAGCATAATTCTAAATTTCATATGAATATCCATTAATTGATTCCTTATAAATTTCCTATGCAGTAGGTATCATTGACTGTTACTGCTCTCCCACCTTATTTTACAGAGAGGAAATCTGAGGCAAAGAAATTTAAATAGCTTTTCCAACACAGCATGTAAAAGGCAGCACCAAATCCAAATTCATTGTCTTAAATTTAGGAACTAAGTTCTTAACTATTATATTGTTAAGATGCATATCTATAAAGTGATAAGAATCATTCCTATTTCACATATGCTTATTATGTAGAGTCCCATGTACTCTTTAGCACATATTATTTGTTACTTTAACAATTACTGTTACTATTTTCAATTTTTATTTTTAGTACTACTATCAAGTATATAAAAGACCAACATCCCTACACAAGAGATCCTCCAATGCCATATCTGCCCTTCAGAATCAAACTGAGGAGCTTATTACATAAGTTGAAATGTCTATACTGTCATTTATATAAGGAGTTACATCTGTTGTCCACTTAAGTGACAATATAGAGTCCATTTGTTTGAATGCACAGTGGTCAATTAATCCACTCTGTGTGGATGTGTTTTGTAAATCTGTATGATATCACAAGCATTTGCACTTATGCGTACGAGGCAACAAAGGCTCTTCAATAAGACTTGTTATATAAAACCATATTGCCTGCTTACCTGTCATCTCTCCACAGGCCCTTTCTCCCACACTCTGTGCTATAGCTACGTGTGTCTCTTATCTTGGTCACTGCACACATATGACCTAGTCTAGACCCTGCTTTTGTTAATGCCCCAGCCTTTGTCTGCTCTGACGGCGCTTTTCATTTTTTCCAAGTCTGCTTCCGTTTTCCCCCTAATCTGCATGCTTGCTACAAAATGAAGACAAAGTTAAGCATTGCTCAGAGGTGCCTGCTGTTTCAAATTCAGAGTTGTCTTTCATTCTCTCCTCTCCTGACCCACAGATATAGCTGCAACTGTATGTGTGATGCATATACACTTCTATGATATACAATATGCAAGGTGGCCATGTCCTTTTGCACTGTTAAATACCCAGACAGCATTCAGTTTTACAGTTCTTTCATTTATTTACCTTCCAGTAAAGAATAGGCCTATTCTTCTAGCCTGTTCTAGTGAAGAATAGGCTTTCCTGATGACTCAGATGATAAAGAATCTGCCTGCAGTGCAGGAGACCTCAGTTCAATCCCTGGGTTGGAAAGATCAGCTGGAGAAGGGAAGAGCAACCCACTCCAATATTCTTGCCTGGAGAATTCCATAGACAGAGGAGCCAGGACACAACTGAGCAACTAACACTTATTGTGAATGGTAATGATTCATTGAAGAATATTTTGGCTATGTTTGCTAAATTATTCTTTGACATGATTCATCATGATTCAGTGAATATCCCTGTTCATACATTCCTATTAACCTCTCTAAGTGTTTTATTCATATAAATCCTAGAAGTGAAATTACTCAAAACTTTTATCCAATTTCAAAGATAAGCTTGATTTCCTATTTTTTCATAAACTTAACTCTTGAGGCCACAATCATAACTCTATTAACTGAAAGTTGTAATGTTTTCCTAATATTCTTCTTCATGTTCACTTATTTAACAAGTTTACTGTGTGTTCTTGTTATGAGGCAGGCTCTGTGCAAGGTGCTGATGTAATTACAAAGAAAAATAGACCATGATCCCCATCCTTGAGAGAGTAATTTAGTCAAGTAGACAGATAGCGGGGCAAGTTAATTACAATTTGGTGTGATTTGGGCTATATGAGGGGTGAGTGCAAGAGCTGAGAAGAAAGATAAAGTGACTGTCTGGAAAAGGAAGGAAAAGTCTTCTCTTTAACAAATGGCACTAGAACAAGTAGACAGTCAAATGCAGAACAGAACAAAACAACTAATCTAGGTGGACTAGACTCGTCACGAAAACAACTCAAACTGGATCAAAGACTTCAGTGTAAAGTATAAAACTATGAAATTGCTGGAAGGAAACCTAGATGACCTCTGAAATAGTGATGATGTTTTAGAGACAACACCAAAGTCATGATCCCTGAAAGAAATAATGTATAGCTAGATCTGATTAAAATTTTGCTTTGGAAATAGACAATATCAAGAGAATTAGAAGACAAAGCATAGACTAAGAGAAAATATTTTAAAAAGATATATCTGATAAAGAATTGTTATCCTAAGTAAACAAATCCTAAAACTCAATATTAAAAAAATCAGTTAAAAATGGCATGTGATCACTGAAAATATACCTCTTCAAAGAAGATGGTAAATAAGTATGTATAAAGATGCTCCACACTGTATGCAATCAGGGAAGCGCAAATAAAAACAATAGTGAGGGACCATTACAAATATATTAGAATGGCCAAAAACTAGCACACTAATAACAATAATTGCTGGTGAGGATGTGAAGCAACATGAGTTCTCACTCATTGCTGGTGACAGTGCAAAATGGTATAGCTACTTTGGAAGACAATTTGGGGATGTGTTATAAAACTAAACATTCTTTTAGTATATGATTCAGAAGCTGTGTTCCTGAGTATTTACCCAAAAGAGTTGAAAATCTATGTCCACATAAAAACCTGCATGTGCATGTTCGCAGCAGCTTTATGAATAATTGCTCAAACTTGGAAGCAACCGAGATGTCCTTCAGCAGGTCAGTGGATAAACTGTAGCACAGTCAGACAATGCAATAATATTCAGCACTAAAAGTAAGCGGGTTACACAGCTATGAAAAGACATCAGTTCAGTTCAGTCACTCAGTCGTGTCCGACTCTTCACGACCTCATGAACTGCTAGAGGAATCTTAAATGGATATTGCTCAGTAAAACAAAACAATCTGGAAAGGCTATATGCTGTATGATTCCCAACTATGTGACATTCTGGAGAAGACAAAACTATGGAAACAACAGAAATACTAATAAAAAGAAAAATGGTTGCTGGCAAGGGGCAGGAGTAAGGTAGAGAGAAACAGTCAAAGCACAGAGGATTTTTAGAACAGTGAAAATGCTCTGTATGTTATTATAATGATGTATATACATCATCGTGCNGTTTTCCTAATATTCTTCTTCATGTTCACTTATTTAACAAGTTTACTGTGTGTTCTTGTTATGAGGCAGGCTCTGTGCAAGGTGCTGATGTAATTACAAAGAAAAATAGACCATGATCCCCATCCTTGAGAGAGTAATTTAGTCAAGTAGACAGATAGCGGGGCAAGTTAATTACAATTTGGTGTGATTTGGGCTATATGAGGGGTGAGTGCAAGAGCTGAGAAGAAAGATAAAGTGACTGTCTGGAAAAGGAAGGAAAAGTCTTCTCTTTAACAAATGGCACTAGAACAAGTAGACAGTCAAATACAGAACAGAACAAAACAACTAATCTAGGTGGACTAGACTCATCACGAAAACAACTCAAACTGGATCAAAGACTTCAATGTAAAGTATAAAACTATGAAATTGCTGGAAGGAAACCTAGATGACCTCTGAAATAGTGATGATGTTTTAGAGACAACACCAAAGTCATGATCCCTGAAAGAAATAATGTATAGCTAGATCTGATTAAAATTTTGCTTTGGAAATAGACAATATCAAGAGAATTAGAAGACAAAGCATAGACTAAGAGAAAATATTTTAAAAAGATATATCTGATAAAGAATTGTTATCCTAAGTAAACAAATCCTAAAACTCAATATTAAAAAAATCAGTTAAAAATGGCATGTGATCACTGAAAATATACCTCTTCAAAGAAGATGGTAAATAAGTATGTATAAAGATGCTCCACACTGTATGCAATCAGGGAAGCGCAAATAAAAACAATAGTGAGGGACCATTACAAATATATTAGAATGGCCAAAAACTAGCACACTAATAACAATAATTGCTGGTGAGGATGTGAAGCAACATGAGTTCTCACTCATTGCTGGTGACAGTGCAAAATGGTATAGCTACTTTGGAAGACAATTTGGGGATGTGTTATAAAACTAAACATTCTTTTAGTATATGATTCAGAAGCTGTGTTCCTGAGTATTTACCCAAAAGAGTTGAAAATCTATGTCCACATAAAAACCTGCATGTGCATGTTCGCAGCAGCTTTATGAATAATTGCTCAAACTTGGAAGCAACCGAGATGTCCTTCAGCAGGTCAGTGGATAAACTGTAGCACAGTCAGACAATGCAATAATATTCAGCACTAAAAGTAAGCGGGTTACACAGCTATGAAAAGACATCAGTTCAGTTCAGTCACTCAGTCGTGTCCGACTCTTCACGACCTCATGAACTGCTAGAGGAATCTTAAATGGATATTGCTCAGTAAAACAAAACAATCTGGAAAGGCTATATGCTGTATGATTCCCAACTATGTGACATTCTGGAGAAGACAAAACTATGGAAACAACAGAAATACTAATAAAAAGAAAGGTGGTTGCTGGCAAGGGGCAGGAGTAAGGTAGAGAGAAACAGTGAGAGCACAGAGGATTTTTAGAACAGTGAAAATGCTCTGTATGTTATTACAATGATGTATATACATCATCGTGCATTTATTTAACCCATAGAATGTACAATACTACGAGTGAACCCTAAGATAAACTGTGGACTTTGGATGATTATGAAGTGTAAATATAGGTTTATCATTAGTGAAAAATGTACCATTCTGGTGAGTGATGCTGGTAATGAGGAAGACTGTGCATGTGTGAGGGTAGGGAGATATGAAAAATCTCTGTCCCTCCCTTTTAACCTTGTAAATCTAAAATTGCTCTAAATATAGTCTTTAAAAAGTGATATGTGATTTGATTCCTAAAAACTGAACAGAAGAAAGGGGGAAAACTCTGCAGGTAAAGGCACAGGTCATGGAAGTGGGGGAGTTATTCAAGACCCATTAGGGTGTTGGTTGTGATTGTGTTGGGAGAAACTGGTATGTAAAAAGGCTGTCAAGGAACAGAAAGGACGATACTTATGCACTCGAACATGTCCATCAGAGTTGCACTTACGTGCCTATTCTTATCTTTCCCAACTAACGACAAGCTTTTTAATGTATGGAACTATACCTTATTCATTTTGTAGCTGCTATATTTTGTATAATGCTTGGAGTGTACATGTATGTGCACACATACACACACACACCCATGACTCAGTCATTCAGCCTGTGGCTGTCTTCTCAAAGTCACAGTGTTTTCTTTTCACTGATACATGTGAATTTAGAAATGCTATAATAATATGCATTTCTATTGTATAAAAAATAAGGGGAATAAAAAATCACCTGTAATCCCAGTATGATACTTGAAGACTCTTTTTACATACATGCAAGTATAATTTTGCTTTCAAACAAAATTAATTTGTTTTTTTCCCTCTTTGACATGTTCCCATGTCACTATAACCAACATCACTGTGATTTTTTAATAACTACCATGTCTATGGTTATACACATACATATATTCTGATGTTGGAAACTCATGTATCTACTCCAGCTGCCAGCACTCCTGGCTACACCACCATCATCTTTCAACTGAACTGCTCTGACACCACCTTACTCTCATCACTGTTTGCCCATTCTCACGTAAAGTGATTTTAGGAAAACAGAAATCTGTTGAAAACTCTTTGAACTTAGAATGAAAAGCAGACTCCCGGCATAAGGGCCCCGGTAATGGTGGGCTTGCTTACCTCGCTCTCTCCTCTCATTTCAGCCATCCTGGTGTTCATTCTCTGTGCTCCTGCCACACAGGCTATATATCAGTTTCTCAAACACACCAAGCTCTTTCCCATTCCAGGGCCCTCATAAGAGGCACCTCTCTGCCTGGAATGCCTCTGTCTCCCACTCTTCCTTTGGCTGACTTCTCATCTTTCAGTTCTTGGCGTTAATACCTCCTGAGAGGTTAATACCTCCCTGATTGCCAGGTGTAGCTCCTCTTCCACTATTTAATGACCCACTTAATGACAACTTGTAAATAGTTATTTAACTTGTTAGTTTATTACCTATTTTCTGACTCCTCCATTAGACATCTACAAGCTTTGCAAGGGTAGGAATTCTGCCTGTTTAATTCATCAAGAAATATCCAGACTTAGTATAAGGTCTGGCATACGGCAGGCTCTCAAAATATAGAGTACACTGGAGATATTAAGGGAAGATGTCAGGGAATGGTTCTCAAATGTGGTACCAGTATCAGCAACATCAACATCATCTGAGAATTTCTTAGGAAAACAAATTCTCCAGCCTCAACTAGAATTATTGTTACCAGAAGCTCTGGTGTAGAGCTTTGTCACCTGTTTTTTTTAACAAGCCCTACAGGTGATTTTGATGTTTCCAGCTTGACAACCACTGCTGCAAGGTATCTGTTTAGAAAAAGAAACATATTTTGTTTGAAAGTTGCCACAGCCAAAATTTCTTAGAATGTGAATTCTGAACCTCTGAGTGTGTCTATGTTCTCAATCGTGTCTGACTCTTTGCGATCCCGTGAACTATAGCCTGCCAGGCTCCTCTGTCCATGGGATTTCCCAGGCAAGAATACTGGAGTGGGTTGCCATTTCCTTCTGCAATTTGAAATTTTAATATCACCAAATGTCATCTTTCATTTATTGAGAAAAAAATGCTGAAAGATAAAGTTTTAAAAGTATTTTAACCTGACAATTAGTGAAGTTTTGCTTATAATTTTGCTTTTAAGGTTATAAAATACACATAATTCTTAAAAAATCAAGTAAAATTATGCAGCACATACTCTTCTCTGAAAAAAGTCCTCAAATGTAAAGCTACTTTCCTACTGATGGCTGAGTACTAATTCAGTTAAAATCAGGTATAATTATGGAAGAACATATTTCCTACTTTTCTCAAGATGATTCATACAATGAATTGTTCTGAATAATGTATCAAACACTTGGTCTTTGAGGTGACTTTTTCCTTTAGTGACTTAGTTATTTTATTTAAGGGAAATCAGGTTTTTACATTTGGAGTATCCTATGAAGTGGAGCTTGTTCACTGAGCAACACAGTATCAGTGGAATTGCAAACATAGAAAATTAATCACTGAAGGTGGAACTTCAGATTGAATTCAAAACACTTGAGTTATCTGACCTGCTATCACTGGATTAAGTGTGACTTTGAATACCATAGAATAAGACATATATCCATAGAAAGAATAAAGATTATGAAGCAATTGTAAGTATCCTTTGTAAAAGTTAAAAAGGAACCAAAAGGAAGAGAGAAATAAAATACTGATTGAATTTCTATAATGTAACAGGCACTATATTACACTAAGTGCTGTTTTTTAAGACTATCATATTATTCTCCTGCCACCCATTTTTATTTGCCAAAATCAAAGGTTTTCTGGTTTTTCTAAAGAAAACCAAAAGCCAAACATTTCTAAGCAGATTATGATGGGGTAGACTATGGTTTTTCTACTGAGTTCTCAATGAAATAAACATTTGTTTTTTAACATATGAGCTTTAAATATAATCTTAGTGGGAATAATTGACAGAGAATACATTTGAGCATATTTTTCCTCCCCACTGATTTTTATATTTCATATACTATAAAATGAATCTTTTAAGTATTTATTTTTCAAAAAAGAACACTTATTTACATATCAGTGATTATCTATTTTAGATGATCTAACCTTGAATGCAGATATAGAAGTTGAACCTCTTATCTCCAAAGGGAAGTAGCTGACATTTTTAAACAAAGAAATGAAAGCCTTTGGAATGGGACAAAATTAATTTTATCAGCTTTAAATGCATGCAAAAATATAGTAAGTTGAAAAACATTTTGTTCTCTAGTTTAAAACAAAATTAATTTCATGGTTGTGTCACTTTTTTAACATTTAATGTTACAAGACATGCTCCTTTAAATTCAGATTTTTTTCTTAGACACTACTTTGACTGATATTATTTACTAAAATATCGTGTATAAAAAATAATTCAAGAACATCTTAAAAAGACATACTTTTGTAAGTGATTATACTTTACAAATATTTTGAATGAAGAACAAATTTTAGAGTAGAACTTATGAGTACCTATTTCATTGAAACCAAAAATCAAATGCACTTAAAAATAGTCAAAACTTCAGAGAGGCAGCATCTGTTATGTGAGATAAACACTGATGCTTAAAATATATCCATTTAGATCATATATTTCTCATTTTTAAAAATACATTTCTAGTATTTGAAAGAACAGATACTCTCATCTACAATTCTGAAATCAATGTCTATAATTCTTAGTTGGCTTCTTACATATTTTTAAGGAAACAAAAAAGTAAAATAGAATTCCTAGATTGATATTTAAACATACCACAGTCAGAGTTCTGGGTTCAGCTGCATTTGGAATCCTTCATTGCTGACAACAGAGTTTCAAATGACAATCTTCTTTGAAGCACTCCTCAGCTTAACAACAGAAAGTTCTCCCTTCCACTGCTTGCTTTTTCCATTAGCTAGAGTGTTACATATTGAATGCTGCACAAAGCATTTGACTGGAGGGTTTTTAGACAACTCTTTAAATGCCTGAATCTGAATAATGATTAAAAGGGGAAAAAAGATAACACATCATCTCTTTATAATAACTTCTGTATTTTTTATTACTTTATTTTAAGGGGGAGTGGTTATGGGGTGGAGTAGGGGGCTGCCTTTGTGTGTCATTGCTTAACAGTGTCTATGTATGATTCATCTAAATGGCATTCAGTTATATAATGTCAGTGACATTTTGATGATTTTACTGTCAATTTTTAATGATCTATTGCATATTCTTAGGTTATTTGAATTAGTTGGGCAGATTAACATAAAAGGTGGGAGGTATATTTCAGCCTGAATAATAGTGGTCTGACAANAAATGGCATTTAGTTATATAATGTCAGTGACATTTTGATGATTTTACTGTCAATTTTTAATGATCTATTGCATATTCTTAGGTTATTTGAATTAGTTGGGCAGATTAACATAAAAGGTGGGAGGTATATTTCAGCCTGAATAATAGTTGTCTGACAAACAAAAACTTTTTTTTATAGGTAATGTTTTTTTGATAGCCAAGTGGGGCTATATATTTTGTTCCAGTTCATGCGAATGGCCACATTTTCTTTTTCACTAGAGAAAGTTACAACAGAACCATTTGTAGTTTTTGAAAAATCCTATAGCTATTACTTGACATTGTATTATATTGGCTCTGGGTGAAAATGATGAAGTGATTGTAACCTGAAAGCAACAGAAGTACTTGTTACTTAAAAAAAAATAAGTGAATAAATAGAATTGAAAATTTTTGCCCCTCTGTGATGAACACTGACAGGATGAGATGCAACAGAATGTTACATTTATTTCTGTCAAGAAAACCTCCACAGGATAGTTTGTAATTGAGACTGACAAGACAGTGAACTAAGAATCAGCCACTTAATGGATATGGCCCTGAATTAATCAGCATGCTAAAAATGGATTTTCCAGTTAATCCCACATAACAGAACATTTTAACGTCACACAAGAGTTTGAAACCTTTAAACAACAAATGGAAAATTACTGTAATCCCGATGTCTACACTGTCTGTGTCATCAAGCGGTTAATAAAATCGTGCAGGTCTCCACGACTGGGATCCTTACCTGGAATCTTGAATTGCACCTTGCAAAGAAGTCAATGGTCACAAGATAATTTTTTTTTAATTCTACAAGTTTCAGAAGTTATTTAATGAACACAAGAGTACTTAATTTTGTTGATATTTTCTTCCCTTTTCAAATAGTGATAGTAGCTCATAATGGTCATATTTTGACAGACGCATTTGGTGGCAGGAAGGAGTGTTATGTGAATGGAGGCAAAGGGCATGGGGCAGTGAAGGGCTCAGAGCAGCAGAAAAGGAGTGAGTATTTCACAGTTTATTAGGATTTGAGCATGCTGCTGCTGCTGCTGCTGAGTTGCTTCAGTCGTGTCCGACTCTGTGCGACCCCAAGGACTACAGCCTACCAGGATCCTCCATCTATGGATTTTCCAGGTATTTTCTGGAGTGGAATGCCGTTGCCTTCTCCAGNGCTGCTGCTGCTGAGTTGCTTCAGTCGTGTCCGACTCTGTGCGACCCCAAGGACTACAGCCTACCAGGATCCTCCATCTATGGATTTTCCAGGTATTTTCTGGAGTGGAATGCCATTGCCTTCTCCGGGGATTTGAGCATAGGAACCTCAATTTTATACTTTCTTCTTAAATAGAAAACATTGATGAAAAGCACAATATCCATGGTCCCTAGTGAACATGAAAATTCCTGAGTGAGGTGAACATGTTCTCTAACCACTTGATGGCCTTGTCTTATGGGTTCCACAGGCCCTTGTGCACACCTCCAGTACGCTGTTCAGCACAGTCAGCACAGCACTTAGCAGTGAGGTGGCCTCTATAGACTTCCTGCCGACTGCTTACCTAGCTATATGATAAAAGGATACTTAGCCATTCCCAACTTCCATTTCCTCACCTCTGAAAAGGGGGTAAAAATATACCCAACTTTTTAAGAGTTGCAAGTATAAATGGATGTAGGTCATCAACAAAATCTCCAAAGGATCCTTAATAGATGTTAGCTGTTGTAATTATTTAATATTACTTTTATTAATGTTCCAATTCCCTGCCCAGTGTTCCTTCTGCTACACACACAACCTGGAGAGCCTCAAATTAGGAGATTAATGAAGTAGACTTGACTTCAACTGTGTTCAAATAGCATTAGTTTTGATCTGATTTCACTGGCTGCCCTCGCATCTCAGCAGGGAGAGAAAGAGTTTGATGTGAGCCTATCATTGACTGACTCAAGCAGAAGAATTATCTGCACCATTTAACTGGTGTGCCCACACATTAATTTATTAAATTTGCTTTCATGTCCATAAATGTATATAAAATTCTGCAGACAAGTTATTACAGCTTTCATTTTAGCGCTGAAGTCCTCCAGGGAGGCGATCTCCCAAGATGAGCTAAATACTCATGGGGACAACCAGGAAGCTGGTGATTGAGGAAGCCTGTTCTGTGTCTAATTATCAAGACATTAGTTCCAGGAGAGAGCAAACATCTATGGCATTTTGTTTGTTTTCTTGTATAGCTTATGAAATACGATGACTTCCTAAATAGGCACATTTTCCCCATATAGTCTTTAAGGGAACAAAAAGACAACAATCCCAACAAAGCCATCCCTCACCTAAATCTACTCTCATAATTAAGTGTCTCTTGATCTCCTAGCCTCCTGCTCTAGAATAGCTGAAGGCACTTTGGTGGAGGAGTAGAGTTTTCTGGCGTTTATTTTTTTCCCTCATTTACAAGGGTAGTTCCCATACTATGTAGCAGATGCATTTGAAAACATTTAGATCACTGACTATTAAGTAACACCAAGGAGTATACACATCCTCCTAGAAATATTAACTCTGTAACAAACTCCCTAAAAATTTTTATTTTGTTGATACAAGAGTAAACTACAAACAGGTCAGTCCACTCCTGGGATGTAGAGGGTTAGTCACACAATATTAAAATACAGAACTACCTACTTCAGAGCAACATTTTAGGATTTGTGAAAGATATAATTAATATATGAGTATGTTTATTATAGTTAACTATTAAGCTGAAGTCAAAAAAGCATAGAGTACTGAAGAAAAAGGGATGCTATAGTCCAACTCTGCTCCTGCCTCGTTCAGAGACTAGGCAAAAAACTTACCTCTTTAAATCTTATTTTCTTCATTAGTAAAATGAAACCACTAATACTTACTTTCATTATTATGATAATTAGATTATATATATATATATATATATATATATATAGAGAGAGAGAGAGAGAGAGAGAGAGAGAGAAAGAGAGAGAGAGCATTTCTGTTTAATGCCAGTTAACATATTGAAAAGCCGAAGTCCTGAATTGCTCTTATCTCACCAGTATAGCAAAGTGGAAAAGCAGTTGTAGGAAACAGAACCATCTTATTTTAAATTCTGCATCTGCCCATTTACTAGTTGTGTGAGATTTTTTTAAATAGGAATTATAATAGTGTAATACTTAACAGCTTACATATAAGAATATGTGAAATAAGCTTTAAGTCATGTGAATTTGACCCATCAGTTTAATTTTTTGTACACAATGCTAATAGTTTTATTTATGAAAAAGAGCTATATTACTTTTATATAGATGGTATCAAACTGCATATCTTGTTTTTTAAAACCATTTTCTTATTACATAATTATACACTGTGATCATTTCACATCATCCTTAAATAACTGGGGACTTATTTTGTATCACCTTATTTAAAGGCATTACTACTTTTAATTTCACTTTTTACTCTTGAACATTTAAGTATTTTATATTCCCTCCCCCACAATTCCCTTACAAATTAGAGTGTGAGAAACATCTTTAAACAATTATTTGGGCTAATATCTAATTACATTCTCTGAATAAGTTCCTAGAAGTGGGTCAAAGGAAAGATTACTGTAAGGTTTTTAATCCTTATTGTCAAATTACTTTCCAGAAAATTTGGATCAACGTATATATCTACCAACAAAAAAATGAAAGTGACAGTTTATAGTATCAATTCTGAGTTTTATTTTTTAAATTATAATTTGGTTTTAAAAATTGCTTACTTTTGTATTTCTGGAATTACTAGTTCTGCTAATCACTTTACATGTTAAAACTGTATTGCTTTTCAATGATTATTTTTTACTTGTGCATTTATCAATTATATTACTATGATGTCTTTGTAGACTAAGAATATGAATCAACCTTTGGTATATTCTAGTATATTCTATCTGTAGAATCTTAAGTTTATCTCTTTCTTCTTAATGCTATTGTAATTTTGATACTAGTAAGTATCTAGTCAACTCCATCAAGATTTCCATGATTAATTTTGTTGCTTGTGTAGAAAATC
>SJYW01025319.1:7761-19597 GCA_006410735.1 Raphicerus campestris
GACTGAACTGAACTGAACTGAAGTAGAGGGTAGTTCTAAGATGGCAGAGGAATAGAATGGGGAGACCACTTTCTCCCCCACAAATTCATCAAAAGAAAATTTAAATGCTGAGTAAATTCCACAAAACAACTTCTGAATGCCAGCAGAGGACATCAGGCACCCAGAAAAGCAGCCCACTGTCTTCAAAAGGAGGTAGGAAAAAAATATAAAAGACAAAAAAAGAGAAAAAGAAGTAAGGATGGAGCTCCGTCCCAGGAAGGGAGTCTTAAAAAGAAAGAAATTTCCAAACACCAGGAAATACCCTTACTGCCGAGTCTGTGGCCAGTCTTGGAAGCACAGAGGGCAACATAACAGGGAGGAAAAATAAATAAATAATTAAAACCCACAGACTACGAGCCCAACAGTAACTCCCCCAGTGGAGAAGCAGCACAGATGCCTGCACCTGCCACTAGCAAGCAGGGGCTGGGCAGGGAGGCGGGGGCTGCATTGCTCAGAGTAAGGATCTGGCCTGAATGCCCTGAGGGCAATCTGGGCGAACTCACTTGGGGTAGCAAACCAGACTGTGGGATAACTGCCACACGAAAAGCCCTATGACACTGCCAAGCCCGCACACAGAAGAAAGGACTGAACAGAACTAGCCAGCTGCAGACCATCCCTCTCCGGTGACAGGCAGCCAGAGCTGGAAGGGGGGGCAATCACAGCCCCAGAGAGACGTTATCTATAAAACTGCAAGCAGGCTTCTTTGCTAACTAAGACTTCCTGGTTCTGGACAGTCAACATCTGCCTGAGAAGGTGCGCCGGTTGTACACCCAGAAAACTGAGGGGCAGGGACAGGGGAGGCGATAAGTCGCAGCGACTGCACTCGCCAAACACCTCATCACCTGATCTGCTCGGACCTGGGAAGGGCACAAAACACAGGCCCAACCGAGTCTGCACNCAATCACAGCCCCAGAGAGACGTTATCTATAAAACTGCAAGCAGGCTTCTTTGCTAACTAAGACTTCCTGGGGTTCTGGACAGTCAACATCTGCCTGAGAAGGTGCACCGGTTGTACACCCAGAAAACTGAGGGGCAGGGACAGGGGAGGCAATAAGTCGCAGCAACTGCACTCGCCAAACACCTCATCACCTGATCTGCTCGGACCTGGGAAGGGCACAAAACACAGGCCCAACCGAGTCTGCACCTATGAGGACTACCCAAGTGCCTGAACCTGAGCAGCTTAGACTGGGGAGGTGCATGCAGCCCAGGGCCAGCCTCAGATGGTTCCCAGTGGAGCAACCTAGAGCCTGAGCTGTGTGGGCAGAGAGGGCACATGCACCATGAGCGGGGGCAGGCCCAGTGTGGCTGAGACATTGGGAGCACACGTCAGTGTTATTTGTTTGCAGCGTCCCTCCTTCCCCACAGCACGACTGAACAAGTGAGCCTAAAAAAAGTGTCCACCAATGCCCTCTTTGTGTCAGGGTGGAAATCAGACACTGAAGAGACCAGCAAACAGAAGAAGCTAAAACAGGGGGAACCACTTTGGAAATGACAGGTGCAATGGATTAAAACCCTGTCGTTAGTACTGAATACATAGGAAGGGGCCTATAGATCTTGAGAAGTATAAGCTGGACCAAGGAACTAACCGAAAATGAATTGACCCCACAATACCCACAGCAGTACCAGAGAAAGTCCTAGATACATTTTTACTATTTTTACGATCATTCTTTTTTTTTTTTAATTTTTAAGTCCTCTATTACTCCTTTAATTTTCACTTTTATACCCACTATTACTTTGAAAAAAAAAGACCCTATTTTTTAAGCAAACTTCATATAGATATATTTTATAATTTTTGTGACTTTGTTTCTTTCTTTCTTTTCTTCTTTTCTTTAGTATTGTATTTTTGAAATTCCAAACTCTACTCTGGATTTTTAATCTTTGCTTTTTGGTATTTGTTATCAATTTTGTACCTTTAAGAACCCAATCTTCAGTACCCAGTTTTACTTGGGAGTGAGATTACTGGCTTGCCTGCTTTCTCCCCCTTTGGACTCTCCTTTTTCTCCACCAGGTAGCCTCTGTCTCCTCCCTACTGCCTCTCTTCTCTATCCAACTCTGTCAATCTCTGTGTGTTCCAGACAATGGAGAACACTTACGGAACTGACTACTGGCTGGATCTGTCTTTCTCCTTTTGATTCCCCCCTTTTATCCTCCTGGCCACCTCTGTCTCCTTCCTCCCTCTTCTCTTCTCTGTATAACTCTGCGAACATCTCTGAGCAGTCCAGTTGTGGAGTACACATAAGGAAGTGATTACTGGCTAGCTTGCTCTCTCCTCTATTGAGTCCACCTCATTTCATTTGGGTCACCTCTAACTCCCTCCTCCCTCTTCTCTTCTCCATGTAACTCTGTGAACCTCTCTGGGTGTCCCTCACTGTGGAGAAACTTTTCATCTTTAACCTAGATGTTTTATCAACCGTGCTGTATAGAAGGAGACGTCTTGAGACTACTGTAAAAATATGACTAAAAACCAGAAGCAGGAGGCTTAAGTCCAAATCCTGAGGATACCAGAGAACTCCTGACTCCAGGGAACATTAATTGACAGGAGCTCATCAAATGCCTCCATACCTACACTGAAATCAAGCACCACCCAAGGGCCAACAAGTTCCAGAGCAAGACATACCACGCAAATTCTCCAGCAACAGGAACACAGCCATAAGTTCCAAACTACAGGCTGCCCAAAGTTACTCCAAAACCATTGGCATCTCATAACTCATTATTGGACACTTCATTGCACTCCAGAGAGAAGAAATCCAGCTCCACCCACCAGAACACTGACACAAGCTTCCCTAACCAAGAAACCTTGACAAGCCACCTGTACAACCCCACCCACAGTGAGGAAACTCCACAATAAGAGAACTCCACAAACTGCCAGAATACAGAAAGGCCACCCCAAACTCAGCAATATAAACAAGACAAAGAGACAGAGAAATACCCAGCAGGTAAAGGAACAGGATAAATGCCCACCAAACCAAACAAAAGACAAAGAGATAGGAAATCTACCTGATAAAGAATTCCAAATAATGGTAGTGAAAATCATCCAAAATCTTAAAATAAAAATGGAATCACAGATAAATAGCCTGGAGACAAGGATTGAGAAGATGCAGGAAAGGTTTAACAAGGACCTAGAAGAAATAAAAAAAGAGTCAANGTCCCTGTCTCCTCCCACCTTCAATCTTGTCCAGCATCAGGGTCTTTTCAAAAATGTCAGTTCTTTGCATCAGGTGGCCAAAATATCAGTTTCAGCTTCAGCATCAGTCCTTCCAATGAACACTCAGGACTGATCTCCTTTAGGATGGCCTGGTTGGATCCCCTTACTATGCAAGGGACTCTCAAGAGTCTTCTCCAACAACACAGTTCAAAAGCATCAGTTCTTCACTGCTCAGCTTTCTTTATAGTCCAGCTCTCACATCCGTATATGACTACTGGAAAAACCATAGCTTTGACCTTGTTGGCAAAGTAATGTCTCTGCTTTTTAATATGCTGTCTAGGTTGTCACAGCTTTTGTTCCAAGGAGCCAGCATCTTGTAATTTCATGGCTGCAGTCACCATCTGCTGTGATTTTGGAGCTCCCCAAAATAAAATTTACCACTGTTTCCCCATCTATTTCCCGTGAAGTGATGGGTGGGACTGGATGCCATGATCTTAGTTTTCTGAATGTTGAGCTTTAAGCCAACTTTTTCCCTCTCCTTGTTCACTTTCATCAAGAGGCTCTTTAGTTCTTCTTCACTTTGTGCCATAAGGGTAGTGTCATCTGCATATCTGAGGTTATTGATATTTCTCTTGGCAATCTTGATTCCAGTTTGTGCTTCATCCAGTCCAGCGTGTATCATGATGTACTCAGCATATAAGTTAAATAAACAGGGAGACAATATACATCCTTGATGTACTTCTTTCCCAATTTGGAACCAGTCTTTTGTTTCATGTCCAGTTCTAACTGCTGCTTCTTGACCTGTATATGGATTTCTCAGGAGGCAGGTCAGGCAGTCTGATATTCCCATTTCTTGAAGAGTTTTCTACAGTTTGTTGTGATCTGTGCAGTCAAGGCTTTGGCATAGCCAATAAAGCAGAAGCAGATGCTTTTCTGGAACTCTCTTTCTTTTTTGATAATCCAACAGATGTTGCTAATTTTTATCTGGTTTCTCTGCCTTTTCTAAATCCACCTTGAACATCTGGAAGTTCACAGTTCACATACTGTTGAAGCCTGGCTTAGAGAATTTTGAGCATTACTTTGCTAGCATGTGAGATGAGAACAATTGTGCAATAGTTTGAGCATTCTTTGGCATTTTCTTTCTTTGGGATTGGAATGTAAACTGACTTTTTCCAGTCCTGTAGCCACTGTTGAGTTTTTCCAAATTTGCTGGTATATTGAGTGCAGCACTTTTACATTGTAACTCAATATTCAAAATACCAAGGTCATGGCATCTTGTCCCATGACTTCATGGCAAATAGATGGGGAAACAATGGAAACAGTGAGAAACTTTATTTTCCTGGGCTCCAAAATTACTACAGATGGTGACAGGAGCCATGAAATTAAAAGACCCTTGCTCCTTGGAAGAAAAGCTATGACCAACCTAGATAGCATATTAAAATGCAGAGATATTACTTTGCCAACAAAAATTCGTCTAGTCAAAGCTATGGTTTTTCCAGTAGTCATGTATGGATGTGAGAGTTGGACTATAAAGAAAGCTGAGCATTGAAGAATTGATGCCTTTGAACTGTGGTGTTGCAGAAGACTCTTGAGAGTCCCTTGAACTGCAAGTAGATCAAGCCAGACAACCCTAAAGGAAACTGGTCCTGAATAGTCATTGGAAGGACTGATGCTGAAGCAGAAGCTCCAGTACTTTGGCCACCTGATGTGAATAACTGACTCACTGGAAAAGACTCTGATGTTGGGAAAGATTGAAGGCAGGAGGATACGGGGATGACAGAGGAAGAGATGGTTGGGTGGCATCCCCGACTTGATGGACATGAGTTTGAGCAAGTCCTAGAATTGGTGATGGACAGGAAAGCCTGGCATGCTCTAGTCTATCGGGTCACAAAGAGTTGGACAATGACTGAGCAACTGAACTCAAGTAAAAAGCTGACTATGCATATCAATAATGGACATTCTTATCTTACCTCTGGCCTTTGAGCAAATTTTCCAGCGTTTTATATATTAGAAAGTATGATGTTTGATTAAATTTGATATTAAGTATCTTTTCTCAGATTAAAGGTGTTCCTTTTTCTTATATCTCAGCTGAAAATTGCGCTCCTAAATAGGGGCTAGATTTTATGTAATTCTTTTCATGTATTTCTTGGGAAAGTTATGCATTTTTTCTCCTTTTTCTGTTAATGTAGTGATTTATATTGATTAATTTTTCAAGTTTAAGCCAGCTTTACATTCCTGAAGTTAATAGGAATATACATAAACTTTATGATCTAGTATCATTTTCATATATTTGTTTATTCATTTTGCCACTATTTTTAGAATATTGTAGCTATATTCATGAGAAGAATTGATCTAAAATTTTATCTTCTTTTGAACTTCAGTACAAGGTTTGGTGTGCAGGTTATTTTGTTGTCATTAATAAAGTTGGCAAATTTTCCTCTATTTTTCTATAACTGAAAAAAAATATGTGTAACGTTCATGTTACTTCTTTTTAAATTTTTTTTTTAACAGTTTTCTAGAGAAGGTCTCTGATACCAAAGTTTTCTTTGTGGAATGAGCTTTATTACAGGACTCTTGAAAATTTTACTTGTTACTGTTTGAGTTTTGGTTAGTTGTATTTTTCTAGAAATGAGTCCAAAATTATTGCCATGAATTTTTAAATAATATTTTGATTATCATTTTCATTTCTATTATAGCTGTAGCTCTTTCCCTTTTGATTCTTAATATTGTTTGTACCTTTCTTTTTTGTGATCAGCATTGTCAGTAGTTTATCATATTTTTAATCTGCTGAAGATTCTGATGAAAATATTATCCCTCTCCATTAAATATTTTCTATTTCATTATCTAGAAATAAAACTTTTTCTATTCGTAACTATTTTTTTCACTTAATTTTTATAATTATTAGTTTTTAACTCCTTAGTACTCACTGGTTTTGCAGGCTTTCTTCTTTTCTAACCTGTGTATTTAAAGCTATTTTCCTCTAGGCACAGATTTAGAAAAGAGTATTTCATGAATTTGATAATTTGATCTGTTGTGTTTTCACTATTAATTAATACAAACACTTCCTAACATATATTATTATTTCCTGACTCATTTGCTACTTAAAATATTATTGCTACATTTAGAGGTTTTCCAGTTTTGTTTCTTTATTGACAACTAGGTTTACTGTAGTCACAGAATCATACTTAGCCTAATTTCAAATCTTTGACATTTGTTAGACTTTCTTTACAACACAGCATAAAGTCAATTTTGTACATCTTTTGTGCTAACTTGAAAAGAATGAATATGTTATTTCCTGGTTTAACTCCATTCTTTTCTTGATCTTGGATTCTGGTTACTCTCTGATTTTTTTATTGCATGTTTTGAAAATAATCATTGATTCATATGCAACTGTAAGAAATAATACAGAGAAATATCATATACATTTTTTTCCCCTAAATGGTCACATTTAGTAAGATTAAAACATATCACCACTAGGATCTTAGCATGATGGTAGTGGTATTTCCCCTGCTGCAAAATCTGCAGGCAATCCTTCATCTCTGGATGATGGATGAGGATCTGAAGGCCCAAGGAGACAAGGCAACTTTCCAAATCAGCCATGTGCTCTGACTGTGTCTGTTTCTCATATGCAAACTGCCCACCTAGGTATCTTTCTGCAGACAGGGAAATTTCAGGTCCAGAGTGGAGAAAGATGATTTCTGACAGGGCTCCTAATCCACCTTCCTGATGGTGTGGTTTTGCATGTTGTCAGATGGACTGTTGCTCAAGGTAGTAGGAATGTCCAGGTGTCATCCTCCTGCTATGTGGGCTCCAGGATGCACCAGGTCTAAGGGGGCCTTTATCTCATAGAAGATGCTTATGCTGTTCCTTCAAGCCTGGAGCCACAAACTATTTTTCTTTCTCTTCCACATTTCATAGTTTTATTATAATGTCTCTTACACTACTTCTAGGGTTTATAATTCTGCATAACAAGGAGGAGCAAGGAGAAATGGGTCCGTGCCATCTTATCTGGGATAGAAGTCTCTGTAGTAACAACAAAAAAGTCCAGATCATTAGTTCCTTCCAAAAAATCAGATAGAAAAGAAATTGGGAAATCAGCAGTTGAGGGAAAACTGGAAAATCCACAAATATGTGGAAATTAAGTAATACACTCAAACAACAAATCAGATAAAGGAGAAAGCACTGAGGAACTTAGAAAATATCTTGAGAGAAATGAAAATGGCATGGTACAATCTATGGGATGCCAGAAAAGCAGTGCAAGAGGGACATTTGTAGCTATAAATGCTCTGTTAAAAACAAAAAGAAAACTTCACATCAACAACCTAACTTTACACCTTAAGGAACTAGAGAAAAAGCAAAACACTAAACCCAAAGCCACAAGAACAAAGGAAATAATAAAGATTAAAACAGAGATAAAAATAGAGACTACAAAAAAACATTAGAGAAAATCCACAAAACCAAAAGTTTTTAAATCTTTGAAAAGATCAGCAAAAAATGATGCATACTTAGCTAGATTACTTAGGGGAAAAAAGAGGGAAGGCTATTTAAATTACTAAAGTCAACATCATTACGGTTAAGAAGCTTTAGCCAAGCACTCCTGACCTCTCCTACACAAATCTTTTCACCGGTTGATTCTCTTTGCTGCAGTGCTGTCTATGTCTGCTAGGTCTGGGACCCTCCCATCAGCCTGTTAATGAAAGGACTGGTGAAACATACACACTCCCTGTGCTCTCATCTGCATCATTCAAGCATGCTTAAGTCTGCAGCAAAACCCATGTTTCATTGGAAAAGCTTTATTCACCATGTGAAGCACATCTTTGAAATTAGTTTTGAGGTAAGAAATGTGCCCTTATCTAGCATAGTGAGCAAAAAAGACAAATCTCATGATTAAAGACAATTATGCAAGCAAAAATAACAGAGCACTTCTGAAAGTGTGAAGGTAAATGAAACGAAGGAGGATCTTTTGAAAGGATCTAGAAGTAGGGTTTGTGACCATTGTATGAATCACCTTGTACAAAGGTCTCTGCGACTCAACCATCTGCAGAAATGGGCTCCCAGATTCTGCTTCTCCTTTGTCTTGCACCCCTGGCCTTATAGTTCAGCTGACTGCTTCTCCAGGCTACAATTTATGACTATATTTCCATTTGTGAAAAAGTGCATTTGTTTTAAAGACATTGTTCAATATTTTTTAGGTCTTTTGCCTGTTACATTAAGCATCTATGAAAATATTCCCAAATCTAGATAGATAAAAAATTGTCGGGTGGAGATTTTTGTGCTGTTTATAATTCTGACATTTTGGAATGCAATGCAAACTGGTTTTCAGCTCACAGACTTGAGGTACTTGGTGGTGTTGAAATAGTTCAGCATTTCCAAAATCCCCACAGTAATAGGAGAACTCCTGCAGATCATCTTGGGTGCTCCATTAACAGGGCTCTGGGGGAGCCAGGAGCTTCTGAACCAAGATCTGACTGAGTCAGACAGCATTGGTGCAACGCACATCATCGCCTCAACACTTTGTGGTTGATTTCAAGGCTTATATGCTTGCTAAACCTGAACTTACTCAAATTACATTTCAAGAGGACTGCTTATTTATTTGAAGTATAGTTGGTTTACAATGTTGTGTTAGCTTCTGCTGTATAACGAAGTGATTCAGATGTATACAGATACATACACATACTTTTCATATTCTTTTCCATTATGATTTATCAGAGAATGTTGAACATAGTTCCCTGTGCTATACAGTGGGACCTTGTTGATCATCCATCCTATAGATAATAATTTGCATCTGCTACTCCCAAACTCCCAATCCATCCTCCCCTTCCCCAACCTCTTGGCAGCCACAAGTCTGTTTTCTAAGTTTATGACTCTGTTTCCCCTTCCTATATGGTTTCACTTGTGTCATATTTTAGATTTCACATATAAGTGACCTCATAAGGCATTTACCTTTCTCTTTCTGACTTCATTTAGTTGCAGCAACCCATGTTGCTGCAAATAGCATTATTTAGTTCATTTTTATGACTAAGTAATATTTCATTGCATATGTATGTACCACATCTTNTTGTGTCATATTTTAGATTCCACATATAAGTGACCTCATAAGGCATTTACCTTTCTCTTTCTGACTTCATTTAGTTGCAGCAACCCATGTTGTTGCAAATAGCATTATTTAGTTCATTTTTATGACTAAGTAATATTTCATTGCATATGTATGTACCACATCTTCTTTATGCATTACTCTGTCAATGGACATTTAGGTTGTGTCCATGTCTTGCTTACTGTGAATAGTGCTGCTATGAACACAGCAGTGCTTGTATCTCTTCAAACTCTTCTGTGGAGAAGACTGTTCCCAGTCCTTCTCTCCATATAAGTAATGCTAAAGTTTCAGCAGCAGTTGTCTCATTTAATAAGGGACAAGCTGGTAGATCAGATGCACAGTTTCTGTTTCAAAAGTGAACTGAGGCATTGGGAGGGAAGGCTGATGGAGTTGAAGACGGCAAGGAAGAAGTTTTTATTGTTGTTGAAAAACAGCTCTTCAGTTCCTTTAAAAACAATACTCAAGGAACTTGAAGAAAAGTTTTTATTTCATATAAACTGGATGCTTTTGCCTTTATACATTCCTTTACTGCTCTTGAGTTTTAATAGTTTAACAGCTGGAAGAGTTCTAAAAAGCTCTTTTTGTTATTTAATGCAAGTCCTTGAAAGGAACCCCACTGGGCTCTCCATTTTGATGGAGCACAATTCTTTCAAATTATAGTTAAATTTGCCAGGATTGGAACTGACACATAATTCACATTTAAGCTAAAAAAAAAAAAATGCATAGAACTTCAGCAAATGTTAGTTTAAACAGTAAATATAACTAGTAAGGATAACCAGCATGCTTCTTGGAAAAGATAATCAGATGGGGCATGGGTGTGGAGGGAGCTGGCACCGGCCCTGGGCCATGAAAGCCTTCATTGTTGAAAGCACCTAGCACAGCACCTTGGGCTGTGAAGCAGTCCTGATCACTGTAACCCAGGAGGGTCAACTGGAAACAAAATTCTGCTACAGGTTGAGGAGATCCTCACTGGCTGCAAACTCTGCTTGTACTGATACAAGCTCCTGGGGTTTGTTCTATTCCTGGGCAGTCACCACAGCATGCACCCAGTATGTTCCTTTAGCCTCTCTCACAGCAGCCAGAAATGACCTTAAACCAGGTAGTGTAGGCACTGGATGAGTAAACACTTTCTGGTGCTAAGANAAGCAGTCCTGATCACTGTAACCCAAGAGGGTCAACTGGAAACAAAATTCTGCTACAGGTTGAGGAGATCCTCACCGGCTGCAAACTCTGCTTGTACTGATACAAGCTCCTGGGGTTTGTTCTCATTCCTGGGCAGTCACCACAGCATGCACCCAGTATGTTCCTTCAGCCTCTCTCACAGCAGCCAGAAATGACCTTAAACCAGGTAGTGTAGGCACTGGATGAGTAAACACTTTCTGGTGCTAAGAAATGGAATATTTCCTGCCATATCAGTAAACAAGGGTGTCACAGTCATCAGTGGTTACAGCCCTCTAATGTGGGCTGATGAGGTTTTAGGGCACTGAAGAAGGAGGAGACTATCTAAAATCTAGCAGCTATCAGACTGCAGCCACTTCCTACAGTGAGTTCCAAGGGAGCTCAGGATGTGAAAAACACAAGATTTTGGCCCCAGATAGTCAACATACATATGAAAGGACTGATTTCAGTGAGCCCAAACTCTTCTATCTTCCCATACATAGAAAAATGCTAAATTCCTTAACTTGGGATATCTGGTNGGGAGCTCAGGATGTGAAAAACACAAGATTTTGGCCCCAGATAGTCAACATACATATGAAAGGACTGATTTCAGTGAGCCCAAACTCTTCTATCTTCCCATACATAGAAAAATGCTAAATTCCTTAACTTGGGATATCTGGTTTTCCTTAATTAACAATAATATTTTGATGTACAGACTATCTGCTTTTTGTTGTAAAACTTCTATATAACCTGGCTCTTTCCCTTGTCTTCTTGGAGCAGTTCTTTCAGGGCTAAATGAGATGCTATCTACTGGGTTTGAAGTTTCCTAAAAATCCCCATTGAACAAGACATAACTCTCAACTTTTAGGTTGTGAACATTTTTAGGTTGACAGTGCTAGGTGCTGGACCCTTGCAGGAAAAGTCCTGCATGCGCCCTACCACCCTCAGAGCCTAAGGTTAACTTACCTGTGAATGTGCCCTTGGATGGGCTTCACTCTCTTGCAGCTGGCAAGTGGCTCCTTTGCTGGGTTTTCTTGGCCTTTCTCCAAATTTTTGCCAACAGAATTGATGTATTTGCATCAACTGAGCACCACCAAGCTTCTCAGCTGCTTTACTGATGACTTTGTCAGCAGGAAGCCCAAAGTGGCCACAGAAAACTGTCCCCAGATGACTACTCCAAACAGAACACAAGGCTGTTCCTCCCTGCCCTGAACCCCTACTGGCCACCTAGCCTAGTTTGCAGTCATCCTCTGGTTCTTTTTCTCTATTGCTCTTTGCTTTTTTCTCTCCCCTTTTCTGTTTCTATTTTATTCTCTTCTTCTGCACACAGGGTTCTGAAGCAATACTGCCATAAACAAGTATGTCTTTTTCAAGGTTCAGTTCAGTTCAGTCGCTCAGTC
>SJYW01025337.1:0-11245 GCA_006410735.1 Raphicerus campestris
GAATACAAGACCAGTTAATCTGCCTCTTGAGAAATCTATAAGCAGGTCAGGAAACAACAGAAATGGGCATGGAACAACAAACTGGTTTCAAATAGGAAAGGGAATATGTCAAGGCTGTATATTGTCACCTTGCTGATTTAATTTATATGCAGAGCACATCATGAGAAACAGTGGGCTGGATGAAGCACGAGCTGGAATTAAGATTGCCAAGAGAAATATCAATAATCTCAGATATGCAAATGATACCACCATTAGGACAGAAAATGAAGAACGAAAGAGTCTCTTGATGAAAGTAAAAGAAGAAAGTGAAAAAGTTAGCTTAAAGCTCAACATTCAGAAAACTAAGATCATGGCATCTGGTCCCATCACTTCATGGAAAATAGATGGGAAAACAATGGAAACAGTGAGAGAATGTTTTTTGGGCTCCAAAATCACTCCAGATGGTGACTGCAGCCATAAAATTAAGAGACACTTACTCCTTGGAAGGAAAGTTATGACCAACTTAGATAGCATATTAAAAAGCAGAGGCATTACTTTGCTGATAAAGGTCCATCTAGTTAAATCAATGGTTTTTCCAGAGGTCATGTATGGATGTAAGATTTGGACTATAAAGAAAGCTGATCTCCTAAGAATTGATGCTTTTGAACTGTGGTGTTGCAGGAGACTCTTGAGAGTCCCTTGGGCTACAAGAAGATCCAACAGTCAATCCTAAAGGAACTCAATCCTGAATATTCACTGGAAGGACTAACGCTGAAGCTAAAACTCCAATACTTTGGCACTTGATGTGATGAACTAGCTCATTGGCAAAGATTGATACTGCAAAAGGTTGAAGGCAGGAGGAGAAGGGGATGCTGGAGGATGAGATGGTTGGATGGCATCACCAACTTGATGGACATGAGTTTGAGCAAGCTTCAGGAGCTGGTGATGGATGGGGAAACCTGGCTTGTTGCAGTCCATGGAGCCACAAATAGTAGGGCACTACTGAGTGACTAAGCTGAATTGAACTTATAGGTCATAAGAGAAATATCAATGCAAATTAGAAACATATATTGAATAAATATTAAAAAATTTTCCTGATGGAATGCAACTAATGCAGCATGTAAAAGATTTATTGTCTTCACATTTTTACATTACAAAAAGAAAGAAAATTAATGACTTAATGATATGACTCAAGAAGTTAGAAATAAGAAAATTGAATAAAACCTACAAAAATGGAAGAAAAAGAATATAATACAAGGGAATAAATTCACAAAACAGAAGAATAAAAGTAGTGTCCCCAGATGCAAATAAGTGATTCAAATTTGAATTCCATACTACGCATTGTTGATGTTTAGTCTCTAAATCATGTTAAGCTCTTTTTGTGACTCCTTGAACTGCAGCCTACCAGACTTCTCTGTCCATAGGAGTTTCCAGGCAGGAATACAGAGTGGGTTGCCATTTCCTTCTCCAGAGTATCTTCCTGATCCAGAGACTGAACCCACATCTCCTGCATTGGCAGGTAGATTCTTTACCAATGAGCACCGAGAAGCCCATACTACATTTTATGATACAAAATTTAAAATGTCAGGATTTTAACTTGAAATAAAATCAAATTAGTTAATATTATCACTTATAAATGAACATGTCTTTAAACTTTTTAATATTCAATATCAAACATGTTTGCATTATTGAAATGAGAATTTGAATTCTCATATATGAAGCTGAAGAATGAATTTCAAGAATACTCTTGGTACCATATGAATGCCTTTTACTAAAGAAAAGGAAAGTAGAAAGCTCTGAACGGGTAAGTTAAGTTGCTCAGTCATGTCTGACTCTTTGCGACACCATGGACTGTAGCCCACCAGGCTCCTCCATCCATGGGATTTTCCAGGCAAGAATATTGGAATGGGTTGCCATTTCCTTCTCCAGGGGATCTTCCCGACCCAGGGATTGAACCCAGGTTTCCCATATTAGAGGCAGATGCTTTAACCTCTGAGCCACCAGGGAAGCCCCTGAGGGGGTAAAGAGTGCCCCAAAGGTGGGACTTAATCCTTACCAGTATTAATCTGTATATTTTTGGTCGGCTCCTCTCCTTAAACTATGTCATTTCTAACCAATCCAGTTTAAAGGTCAAAATGTTTAACATCTTTATGGCTTCTCTTGATCCTTGGATAAAGTTGTCACCCTTTTTCATGCTGCCTGGCCATTTCACAATGGACGAGATGTATGGGTTTAAGATTAATAATCACCAGTTGTTTTTCACTCAGACATGTGGAAAGAAGTTAATTACTGTCCTTGCCTGGATCTGAGTACTGATAATTTATCAGACCAAGGACACATTCCAGGAATTTAGGACAAAGGATATAGTTTTAGGTTAATAGATCAATACGTTATTGAAAACAAGACTGAAGTCTTAGAGTCCTACAGTGACTGCCTAGCAATTTCTATCTCATTATGATACCTGGTTAAGAAAGTTTCTGACAGTTGATTAAAAAAGAAAATCTATCTGAGTTAATGTATTTGTTAAACTTTGTTATTCTCTTTCCATTTAGAGTTTGAAATCATGAAAGCAGCTTTAGATTCAGTTCTTGGGCAAGTGAGATTTAAAGCAATTGATTGCTAATATAAAAGAAACGACTCTACTTTTTACTGTAGGAGTGTAAAGAGAGTCATATTGATCTGTTTTCTTACAATAATATATGAAAACAGATCTTCATATTCTCCAAATTCTGGAATAGACACTAAAAACAAAGAAAAAGCACCAAAACATACATTAAGGAAACATATTGTACATATGCTCAGTATATTTACTTTAGATTAGGGCCTTTAAAGCACACCTTGAAATGCCAGATTATTTTCTTTTCTTTCCTAAAGATTTCACGTGCAGGTTACCTCTAAGGTAGTGAGGGAAGCAGGATTGTTGCGAGTGAAATGACACAAAGACAAGACACACACATAAGAGACAGACAAAGACACAAGTCAGAGGAAAAGAACTGCGCAAACAAGCTGCAGTTTATTTTTATAAAGCCCCCTTGGCAGAATTCCAGATTGTATGACTAAGCTTTCTCAGTACAGCACATATGCATAAATGTTACCATACAGCAAAAGGGAGTGAAATTCCTGTTTACTGCAGAGTCNACTGCAGCCTACCAGACTTCTCTGTCCATAGGAGTTTCCAGGCAGGAATACAGAGTGGGTTGCCATTTCCTTCTCCAGAGTATCTTCCTGATCCAGAGACTGAACCCACATCTCCTGCATTGGCAGGTAGATTCTTTACCAATGAGCACCGAGAAGCCCATACTACATTTTATGATACAAAATTTAAAATGTCAGGATTTTAACTTGAAATAAAATCAAATTAGTTAATATTATCACTTATAAATGAACATGTCTTTAAACTTTTTAATATTCAATATCAAACATGTTTGCATTATTGAAATGAGAATTTGAATTCTCATATATGAAGCTGAAGAATGAATTTCAAGAATACTCTTGGTACCATATGAATGCCTTTTACTAAAGAAAAGGAAAGTAGAAAGCTCTGAACGGGTAAGTTAAGTTGCTCAGTCATGTCTGACTCTTTGCGACACCATGGACTGTAGCCCACCAGGCTCCTCCATCCATGGGATTTTCCAGGCAAGACTATTGGAATGGGTTGCCATTTCCTTCTCCAGGGGATCTTCCCGACCCAGGGATTGAACCCAGGTTTCCCATATTAGAGGCAGATGCTTTAACCTCTGAGCCACCAGGGAAGCCCCTGAGGGGGTAAAGAGTGCCCCAAAGGTGGGACTTAATCCTTACCAGTATTAATCTGTATATTTTTGGTCGGCTCCTCTCCTTAAACTATGTCATTTCTAACCAATCCAGTTTAAAGGTCAAAATGTTTAACATCTTTATGGCTTCTCTTGATCCTTGGATAAAGTTGTCACCCTTTTTCATGCTGCCTGGCCATTTCACAATGGACGAGATGTATGGGTTTAAGATTAATAATCACCAGTTGTTTTTCACTCAGACATGTGGAAAGAAGTTAATTACTGTCCTTGCCTGGATCTGAGTACTGATAATTTATCAGACCAAGGACACATTCCAGGAATTTAGGACAAAGGATATAGTTTTAGGTTAATAGATCAATACGTTATTGAAAACAAGACTGAAGTCTTAGAGTCCTACAGTGACTGCCTAGCAATTTCTATCTCATTATGATACCTGGTTAAGAAAGTTTCTGACAGTTGATTAAAAAAGAAAATCTATCTGAGTTAATGTATTTGTTAAACTTTGTTATTCTCTTTCCATTTAGAGTTTGAAATCATGAAAGCAGCTTTAGATTCAGTTCTTGGGCAAGTGAGATTTAAAGCAATTGATTGCTAATATAAAAGAAACGACTCTACTTTTTACTGTAGGAGTGTAAAGAGAGTCATATTGATCTGTTTTCTTACAATAATATATGAAAACAGATCTTCATATTCTCCAAATTCTGGAATAGACACTAAAAACAAAGAAAAAGCACCAAAACATACATTAAGGAAACATATTGTACATATGCTCAGTATATTTACTTTAGATTAGGGCCTTTAAAGCACACCTTGAAATGCCAGATTATTTTCTTTTCTTTCCTAAAGATTTCACGTGCAGGTTACCTCTAAGGTAGTGAGGGAAGCAGGATTGTTGCGAGTGAAATGACACAAAGACAAGACACACACATAAGAGACAGACAAAGACACAAGTCAGAGGAAAAGAACTGCGCAAACAAGCTGCAGTTTATTTTTATAAAGCCCCCTTGGCAGAATTCCAGATTGTATGACTAAGCTTTCTCAGTACAGCACATATGCATAAATGTTACCATACAGCAAAAGGGAGTGAAATTCCTGTTTACTGCAGAGTCTGTCCAGAGCCCTTTATTCCTCCTTATCACAGGAAGGGAATGTTCTCTCGTTTGCAAGGGACTATTAAACTCAAGGCTGTGTCCAGACTCTTTGGCAGAACATCCTGTTTGCAAGGCACATTCCACCCGAGCAGAGGGTCTCATTTGCGGGCACACTTTGCTTCCCTATCTTGGCCGTATTAATTTCCTTCATCTCCCCCTTTTTTATTTTTTCAAGATATTCATGCAAGGTATGATTAGCCCTTTCAATGATAGCTTGCCCTTGACTATTGTAAGGAATACCAAAAGTATGAGTTATATGGTATTGGGATAAAAAGTGAGCTAATTTCACGGATTGGTAGGCAGGTGCATTATCAGTTTTCAATTCAATTGGTAGTCCCATAACTGCAAAACAAGATAACAAATGAGTAATAACAGCGTCAGCCTTTTCAGAATGTAATGCAGTGGTCCATTGAAAATGTGTGCAAGTATCTATAGTATGATGCATACATTTTTGTTGTCCAAAAGAAGAAATGTAAATTACATCCATTTGCCATATCTGATTTGCTTGTTGTCCTCTCATGTTGACACCTGGTGGGGTAAACGGCAAAGCAAAGGGTGCACATATGGAACAAGAATGAACAATATTTTAAGCTTGTCATCGAGTGATAGCATGAGATTTTTGCAACCCTTTGGAATTGGTATGCTGTAAGAGATGTTCCTGTTTTGCTGCTTCTATAGGATAAAGTAATGCATCAATTGTAGCATTTCCGAATGATAAGGGTCCAGGAAGGGCAGAATGTGCATGGATGTGAGTAAAGAAAATCAACCCTGAACGCTGCAAGAGCAATTATTGTACTTGGTAAAACAATTTATCAATAGCTGTTTTAAGAGTCAGCGGAAGGGAGACATGGGGAAGCTGTAGGCAAGAGAGAACAGCATATCGAGAATCTGAAACAATGTTAATAGGAAGTCAGGAAAATCTTGCAAGACTAAATAGATAGCCCACAAACTCAGCGAACTGTACAGAAAACAATGAGTGGGGGAGAACCTTAGAAATTTCCGGGGTCCAATATCCAGCAGTATTTTTATTTGCATCAGTAAAAATAGTGGGTCCCTTAACGGGAACATCTGAAATTGGGGATTGAGATATCATAGAGTTAGTTCGAAGAAAATCAATCAATTTAGATAACAGATAGTGATTAGAAAACGAACCAGGAAATGAGGCAAGAGAAATCTGCTAGTTTTCGTTAAATTGTAAACATCGAGATATTTGAGCAGTTGTTAATTGAGTAACAATCTGGTGTGGTTCACATCCTGACAATTGTGGAATATGATGGTGACATTTCTGTATAAGGAATGCTAATTTATCCATATATGTGGTCAATTTTTTGGAAAAGTTGTTAGGTAAGAAAACCCATTCTATTAATCCTTTTTCTTGAGTGATTACACCAGATGGAGAATAAAGGGTATGAAATATTACAAACGAAATAGGTTGAGACGCATGTAGGTAAGCCAAAAAGCCTTCATTTAGTCGTTGCTCAACAAATTGAAGTTCCTGTAAAGCCAATGGGGTTAATGTCCGGGGGCTATCCAGAGCTGTATCTCCCTCTAAAGTAGAAAACAAATGTCGTAATCGATAAGTAGGAATCCCAAGTACCGGGCGTAGCCAATTGATATCTCCCAATAACTTTTGAAAATCATTTAAGGTTTTGAGGTGGTCTCCTCGAATTTGCAACTTTTGGGGCCTTATTCTATGTTGCTCCAATACCATCCCTAAATACGAAATAGGAAAATCTTTCTGAATTTTTTCTGGAGCTATTTGCAAATTGTATTGTCTTAAAGCCTCCTGTACTTTTAGAAAGAATTCATCACGTTCAGCAATACTAGGAGCTGCTAATAAGAGATCATCCATATAGTGCTGTAAAATATAATTGGGATATTCTTGACAAACGGGTCGTAAAGAACGAGCTACGAATTCTTGGCATAAGGTAGGACTATTTATCATTCCCTGTGGTAAGACTGTCCACTGGTAATGCTTAACAGGCTGAGCATGATTAAGAACAGGAAGTGTAAAAGCAAATTTATCTCTATCTTGCAATTGTAGAGGAATGGTTAAAAACAAACAAACAAACAAACAAAAAACAGTCTTTAAGATCTATCACCATTAAGGACCAATTCTGAGCAATAAGAGCTGGAGCGGGGAGTCCCAGTTGTAATGCTCCCATAGGTTCAATACATATATTAACCTCTCTTAAATCAGTTAGCATTCTCCATTTTCCAGATTTCTTTTTTATAACAAAAACAGGAGAATTCCAAGGGGAGGTAGAGGGTTCTATATGACCAAGTTGGAGTTGTTCTTGTACCAACTGTTCTAACGCCTCGAGCTTCATTTGTGGTAATGGCCAGTGCTCAATCCATTTTGGAGTACTGGTTAACCATTTCAGTGGGAGTGCTCGAGGAATTAGAGCAGTGGCTACTAGTTTTCTGATGGGATGGTTACAGACGCCCCCAAAGGAGAGAGAAGATCTCTTCCCCATATATTGATAGGTATGTTCACAATATAAAAGGTAACAAACACTGATCTTCCATTATGGAATTGGCATTGGATGGGTACTCTTCCAGACAATTGCAATTGAGCCCAGTCCCATCAGCATTAGGGAGCTTTTTTCTTTATTCCAATCTTGGGGCCATTGTTGAGAAGAAATGACTGAAACGTCTGCCCCTGTGTCTACTAGTCCCTCAAAGATTTTTTCTTGTATAATCAGGGAAAGAACAGGGCGAGAATCCTTGATAAGCATTTCCCAAAATATATGTTGCCCAGTACTTTCAAAGCCTCCTGTTCGTTCATTAGGAAGAGCCAAAAAGGGATGATAAGGTAGGAGAAGTATTTGAGCAATATGCTCCCCAGCCAACAATGAAAGCATGGTAGAAGTAGAAACCATAATTAAAATTTCCCCAACATAGCCAGAGTCTATTACCCCAGGAATTATGGTTAGACCTCTCAAAGCCACACTGGTACAACCTAATATCAAGCCAAAAGTGCCCTTAGGCAGTGGTCCAAATACATTTGTTTTTAACTTGTAAACGCTTCCTCCTGGTAACGACAAAAGAACATTCTCAGCTAGTGGCAAATCAGCAGCAGCACTCCTTGAAGTAGCAGACTGCAAATCTGAAATCATCAACGGTTGTTGGAGGGGAACAGGGTTGGAGTAGGTGGGACGGCAGGAGGGCAGGGAGGAGAAGTCCCGGTATTGTTCCTGGGCCCCAAGGACTTAGGCCCGCAGGATAGTTTCCCGTATCCAGTTGGCCATTTTGTCTGTTTTAGATTTGCACTCATTAGTCCAATGAAGTCCCTTCTAGCACGACGGCAAGGTCCAGGAGGAGTCTTATTCTTCCCAGCAAGAGAACTGTCTTTAGGAATTGCACCTTGATCAGCTTTTAATTTCTGACACTCTCTTTTCACATGACCAGGTTTTCCACAATGGAAGCAGTTACCTCTCTTTTGTGGTCTCATAGCTTTGTCCAAAGCTGTAGCAAAGACATTAGCCTGATGCTCTGTTCCTCCTACTCCCGAGCAGGCTCTGATATATTCAGCCACAGATGCACCCTGTCCCTTTAACGGGCCCAGTATACGCATTCAGGATTTGCATTTTCAAATGCTAAGGCTTGTAATAATATCTCTGAAATTTCATCCCTCCCTGCAGCTCATTCCACAGCTACCCTCAATCTTGCTAGAAAATCAGTATCTGGCTCACTGGGGCCCTGCATGGTTTTAACAAAGGAAGGCTGGGTGTGGCCAGTAGGCACCACATGGCGCCATGCTCGTAAAAAGACCTGGAGAACTTGTAAGTCTGGTCAGAGTACTGAGCCTGTTCTCTTAAAGCTCAATAATGGCCCTCTCTCATTAGCTTGTCCTTGAGAGGACCAGGGGGATTATGTCCTCCATTAATCCGAGCCTGCTTTCTAGCTTCTTCTTCCCACCAACTACGAAGTTGCAACCATTGAGAACCCTCCAAGACAGCTTAGACAATGGATTCCCAATCTAACGGAATAATTAATTTGCCTTTTCCCAGTGATTCCAACATAGCCCAAACAAAGGGGGATTGAGGACCATATTGTGCTACTGCAGCTTTAAGATCTTTAAAAATTTATATTCCAAAGGAGTATATTGAACATTTATCACATTGGCATCTTGCTGTCTCTGAATAGGAAATAATTGTGGAGGATCGATAAATCCACCAGGGGGTGCAGGTAAGTCATCGTCATGAAGCATAGACAAAGGAAAGAACTGACAATGTTCCCTGCCTACATCGGGCGATCAGCCGCAGTGGGGAAAAGAGAAGCAGAAGGAGGAGCAGAAGGTGTACATTTCTTCTCCTCTTTACGGGATTTCCATCACTCCCGGAATAGATGGGTCATTTCTTTAATCTCTTGGGCCTCCTCTGACGAAACTGAAGAAGCCTCCGAATCTGATTCCGAACTATCAGATGTCTCACCATTTACAGGAGGAGGCTCTCTTGTATCCTTACCTTCAGGCGGTGCAGAAGCCCCACCAGCGTTTGACACATCCTCATAAATTGCCTCTTCCTTCATTGAAACATTAGATTTAGTTTCACTATTAGTAGAGAGCAAAGTCAAAGCCTGTGTTATGGCACTACGTAAAGTCCATATCCTCAAAGGGATCACATTACCCTTCTGATGTTGCTTTCTCAATTCTTTTTGAATTATTTTCCACTCCTTCAAATTTAACTGTAACTTAGTTTGATATTGAAACAAATAACAATATTTCTCCACCAAGTGAAAGAGCTCACTCAATCAGCAAGTCGAAGCCTTAACGCCTATGGAGTGAAGTCCTTTGACCAACTCCATGTATTGTGTCTGTAATGATGAGGAATTCCCCATGATTTTCCCGAAAGTTCCCCTGCTATGGATGTAAAATCCTCCCAGGGTTACTCACCCTTTCGGTTTCGCTCAAGCCCCGCGTTGGGCGCCAGATGTTGCGAGCAAAATGACACAAAGACAAGACACACACATGAGAGACAAAGACACAGCTCCGGCCAGAGGAAAAGAACTGCGCAAACAAGCTGCGGTTTATTTTTATAAAGCCCCCTTGGCAGAATTCCAGACTGTATGACCAAGCCTTCTCAGTACAGCACATGTGCATAAATGTTATCGTACAGCAAAAGGGAGTGAAATTCCTGTTTACTGCAGAGTCTGTCCAGAGCCCTTTATTCCTCCTTATCATAGGAAGGAAATGTTCCCTCGTTTGCAAGGGGCCATTAAACTCAAGGCTGTGTCCAGACTCCTTGGCAGAACATCCTGTTTGCAAGGCACGTTCCGCCCGAGCAGAGGGTCTCGTTTGCGGGCACACCTTTGCTTCCCTATCGTAGCCGTATTAACTTCCTTCACAGGATAAGGAAAGAAATGAGCTAAACGAAGATATCCTTTTAAATTAAGTTTAAATCTGATGTGATGGGGTGATCTGGAATGAAATTTCACCTCAGTCATGCCACCCCTGCTTGACTCAAGGGAGTGAAGCTTTTCCAGGCCTGTGCTGTTAATTAAGGGCTGACCTGGGTGGAGGGTATAGACTCCTAGAGCTGGCTCCAATCTTTCAAGGGCAATCTTCTGGTTAAGGTTTTAGGTAAGAGCTGTTAGCTCAGGCAACAGATGGTAATAGAGATTCCCAGACCATCAACAAAATCTGCTAAAAAAGCTGAAGATAATTCAGTAAAGGAAAAATATACTAAAATATGTTTAACTGTACAACAAAGGGAGGAAAAAAAAAAGGAACTGAAATGATAATGCAGTATCTCTGCTTTTTACCAATTATATTAACATACATTTTAAAATGAGGATTTGCATTATTGAAATGTGGCGAAGCAGGTGCAGTCATATATTACTGACATTATTATAAATTATTAGCAATATTTTAGAACAATATATATTGAGAAGCTTAAAATCTTTGAACTTTCATCCTAATAATTTCACTTTTGGTATTATTGGCCTTAATCAATAATCTAAAATATAGAAAAGACAATGTGCATGTGATTGTGTATCACAGTATTGCTTATATAATCTAAAATGAAAAGCAGTTTGTTTTCAACTACAGCAAAATCGTTAAATAAATGTTTTGTACATTTTCTGTGCAGACTGTTTTCAACCATTGAATAACGTAGCTGTGTAGATTAGGTTGCAAAATGGGATAGTGCTTATTGCTCAAAGTGAAGTGAAAAAATCAGCGTATAAAATTACAAGTACACTCTGTTTCCAGATATTGGTGGCTATGTGTAGGTGAGTTATTATGAGTTTTCTTCTCTTGTTTCTCAAATGCCTTTTAATGAAAATTTATTTCTGTTACTCAAATATGTTTCTTTTAAATCAAAACAAGGAGTTACCTTT
>SJYW01025344.1:0-18691 GCA_006410735.1 Raphicerus campestris
GAGATGGTGATGAACAGGGAGGCCTGGCGTGCTGCAATTCATGGGGTCGCAGAGTCGGACACGACTGAGCGACTGAACTTAGACCTGAAGTGAGTCTCTCCTAGGCCGTATATATATATACACACACACACACATATATATGGGTCTTGCATTTATATCAACTCAGTCATGCTATGTTTTTTAATAGCATTTAGTGTATTTACATTTAAAGTCATAATTGACATCTGTACTTACTGCCATTTTTTTTCATTGTTTGGGAACTATTTTGTAGTTATTTTTCCTTCCTTTTTTTAAAATCTCTTTTGTGACTTAATGACAGTGTTATGTCTTTAGTGTTATGTTAGTGTTATGTTTGGATTCATTTCTCTTTTCTGTATGTGTATCTCTTAATAGATTTTTGATTTTTGATTACCACGAGTTTGATACACAGTAGTCTATATGTGTGTGATTAATTTATGTTGCTGATCTCTTGATTTCAAATGCATCTTAACAGTCCTGCATTTTTATGGTCTTCCCATAGTAATTACAGTTTTTGACATCCTGTTTTACATCTATTAGTTTTATGTATGCCATATCTGCTTCTTATGGATGTGGATGATTTTACTTTTTTGTCTTTTAACCTGTACTAGCTGTATATGTCAGAGAAGGCAATGGCACCCCACTCAAGTACTCTTGCCTGGAAAATCCCATTGATGAGGGAGCCTGGTGGGCTGCCGTCTATGGGATCGCAGAGAGTCGGACACGACTGCAGTGACTTAGCAGCAGCAGCAGCAGCTTTATATGTGGTTGATTTACTACCTATATGATATATTTACCTGATGGCTCAGATGGTAAAGAATCTGACTGCAATACAGGAGACCTGGGTTCGATCCCTGGGTTTGATCTTCCTGAGGATCCGGAAGATCCTCTGGAGAAGGGAATGACAACCCAGTATTTTTGGAGTTGGCAACCCAACTCCAGTATTCCTGCCTGGAGAATTCTATGGACAGAGGAGCCTGATGGGCTACAGTCCATGGGGTTTCAAAGAGTAGGACATGATTGAGTGACTAATACTTTTTCCTTTTGCAATGTTCATGTTTCTAGTTTTAGCCTTTTAATTTTGCTTAAAATCCCTTTAATACTTTTTAAACAGATTTCTTGGGCTTATGAAATCTTTTAGTTTTTTGCTTATCTGTAAACTTTTGATCTCTCCATCACATGTGAATGAGAGCCTTGCTGGGTAGAGTATTCTTGGTTGTAGTTTTTACTTTTTTTATCGTTTTAAACTAGGGTTAAATTAAGATTTCTTCATTCTGACAAAAAGTATTGACCAAACACTTTAATCATATAAATCTATATAGTGGAGAAGAACTGAAATCTTTCTGCTAAAATTGGAAATTAATATCTATTAAGTATTTCTGTTCTTATCACTTCTATTTAATATCTTTCTGGAGGTCCTAAGCATTTTATATGCAGGGAAAAAAGAAATATAACAAGCTCAGATATAATGAAGTAAACTAATTTTACATGAAGATGACAAGGTTGTGCACATGTATAACTACACATACACATTTGTTAGAAACAGTAAGTAAATTAAAGTCATGGTATAGACAGCCAATATATTAAATTCAAATATATTTCCACATATTACCAGTGATCAATTAAATTTTGAAAATTCAAAAAACATTATTTAAAAAGCATCAAAATATATACTTATTGATGGATTGATTGATCACAAAGTGAGACTTCTACAGTGAATCTTGAAAATTTTCAATGACAGAAATCAAATCTAAATAAATCTAGATATATTCTTTTTATGTCATTGAATAAATAATGTTAAGTATCCATTTGTCTGTATCTTCAATTTGATCCAAGTCAGTATGTCAGAAGACTTGCTGTTAAAATTGACCGGTAGATCCAAAATATATATGACAAATTAAAAAGAACCCATGAACAAAAATAGTATTTTTTTTAATATAAATTTATTTAGTTTAATTGGAGGCTAACTACTTTACAATATTGTATTGGTTTTGCCATAGATCAACATGAATCTGCCATGGGTGTACACGTGTTCCCCATCCTAAACCCCCCTCTCACCTCCCTCAAAAATAATCTTGAAAAAGAAAAAATTTGTAGGAATCACACGCCTGGTATACAAGCTTATACATCTATATTAATAAAGTCATTGAGATACTGACATAGATAGAAAAATAAGTCAGAAGGGTAGAAAAAGAATTACGGTTCCATACATTTATGGTTAATTGGTTTTTGACAATAATGCTAAGAGGAGGGAGGTGGGTTCAGGATGCGGAACACATGTATATCTGTGGCAGATATATGTTGATGTATGGCAAAACCAATACAATATTGTAAAGTAATTAACCTCCAATTAAATAAATTTATATTAAAAAATAAAAGTGATTTGTATTTTCTTTTCTGTGTACTACCTATTAAAGTCTTTAAAATTCTAAAAAAAAAAAAGAAAAAGGGGAAGTCTTTCAACAAACTATACTGAAAAAACACAGAACTACCTATATGATAACAAAAACATTCACACTTCATGAAATACACAAAAATCAGACTTAATCATAAACACTAAAATTATGAAACATCTAGAATTAAACCAAAAAGCGCACCTACCTAAACTTAGGGAACTAAGATTTCTTAGACAAAGATAAAGGTAAAAAACTGAATTTCAATAAAAATAAATCATGTTTCCCTAATCACTTCTGTATATTAATTAGTAGTTTATAATAATAGTAAGTTCATAACCTGAGAGGAAATGGACCAAGCAAATGATGAATTGGTTGTTCCACTTGAGTTATATCTTTAAGGTTACTCCTTTACAGGATAAGCAAATCCTAGCAGAGTCTGAGTGCCCAGTTAATAGCCAGTACATAAACACTTACAGAACCGTGGGGCTAACAATAGCAGTCCAATGTGATCCACTTGGCAGCGTCAGGTCACTTCACTTACAGCCATTATTGATCCAATATTTTCCTGTTAATAATGGATACATTTTCTTCATTGCATCATTTCTTTTTATTGTCTATCACATTTAAATGCCTCGCAGAGGCCAGGAGCCTAAAACTTTGTCCACTCCTATCTACAGAACTTAGAACAATACACAATGAAAAGATTTATTCTTGCTTCTTTAATCAGTGTTTGGTATCTGCAGAGACTCTTGAGACTTACTTCCAAGCAGCAACATTGTCCTCAGCTCAAGAACTTCTGCTGGTAATCCAGTCATTTTATGTGCCATACCACTTGGGGGTGATGTCAGGGAAGTTCTTTGAGAGCCCCGTTTTCCACCCAACAAGTAGCAATAGAGCGTGTGTTCTGTATGTGTGGGTCACCCCCTGAAATTTTATTCTTAGAACACCCTTAAAAATAAACTTCCACACTAAGAGGGAGCATTTCTTAGTGGCCCTCATGTATTTGACTGTTTGTCTATCTCTCATCATCCAGGGCATGACCGGAATCCATAGATACTTAATGGCCTCAGAATACTCCGACGCTCTTCTATAGTGAGGCTACATTTATCGAATACCACTGAAAAGATAGCATCTATTTTTCAAATGGTCTAAAAGAATAATCTGCATCAGGTAGTTTTCAAATCCAAAACCCAAGAGAATTTTGCAAAGAAATCCTATTTGATTTCTGCCAAGGGGTTAGTCCACACATACATATGACAGAAATGTCTACTATTGATATATGAACAGTCAGATCTTATGGGCTAATAGAGAAGGCCTGAGGCTGATTCTCAGTAAATTTATTAAGGATTTCTGCTTAGGGTCCTGCTAAAATTCCAATTTCTATCTGGTGACTTTGTGACAAGAGGCGGATTCCTAGGTTTAAGAGCATGCCTTTGCAAAACCAAAAAGTCCTATGGTCTCTCCCTTCTTGCTTATTTCATGATCTGAAAAAACATGGCAATGTGTTGCATATTTCAAGCAATGTCTCTGGTTGCTCTAACACATAATTCCTAGATTTTCCACAGATGAAACTAAGCCTTGAATATTACTTGAAAACCGCTACCCTCTAGTTATCATATGAATATTAGAGGTCTTTATTCTTTTGAGTTTATTCCTCTGAGGAAGGAACACGATAACTACCAATTTGCCCTTAATTGGTTATTAATTCCAAATCTTGTCTAAGTTAGATTATGGCAACATGCTAAATGACTCAAAAGACCCTGGGGCAATATAGTGAATGTATACAAACTCCAATCTATGAAAATTCACATTGTGCTTGGGTAGACTGAGGGACTATTATGAAAGGTGTTATAAAAGTGGATAAGCATTCACCAGTCCCACTTGGCCTGTTGCTTTTCCTAAATTGTCTTTATAATATTGTTGCCAGCACAGGCCCTTGTATCTTTAATCAACAGAAATATGTAAGTGGCCAGAACAGAGTTCCACGCTGCACTTTATTGGGTCTCATTCTGTAGCACAAGGGAGCAAAAGCAAGTAACAGATATCCTTGCCCACTCCGCCACAGGAATGGCTTGGGTCACTAAAGGAGTAATGAGGCAGGTCCATGTGTTGGTCAGGAGACAGAGCTGAGATGGTCTAGCCACCCCTTGGTGTGCTGTGTACAGGAATCATGCACAGTACCCTGCTTTTGCTCCAGGTTCCTCAAAAGTGCCATTTGGTTTATGGTTTGATTATAGTTATTGTTCACAATTTCCCCAACTACACACACATCCCTTATAGTTTCTTTGGATCCTATTGCCCCAGGAGACATTTGTCCAGGTGCAAGTACTCCAGCAAGAGTCCTAGGTCCCAGCCTATTTCAATGTCAGGTAGCTGAAATAATTAGCAGACTCACCTTGTCTTAACATTTAGCAGTCTCCACTACCTGTTATTATAGGGCTTCCCAGGTACTCAAATGGTGAAGAATCTGCCTGCAATGTGGGAGACCCAGTTCAATCCCTGAGTTGGGAGGATTCCCTGGAGAAGGAAATGACCACTCACTCCGGTATTCTTGCCTGAAGAATTCCATGGACAGAGGAGCCTCGTGAGCTATAGTCTATGGATCACAAAGAGTCTGACACAATTCAGTGTCTAACACTTGCATCTGTTATTAAGTGGAGTCAGATAATTATTTTTTAGAAAATCTAGCATCAAATTTCATCTTCAATCATTTCCTTAATCAGTCCATTAATGTTGTTCTCCTTGAATTTGCACCGTTTAGTTTACTTATGGTGATGGTTCAGGCAGTTGTAAAGCCTCCAATTAACCAAACCTCCCAGAATTGGGCAAGTTTTAACCCAGCAAATATCCAAAGAGATAAAGACAAAGATACCACACCTTGTTCTCATACCACGTCCATCCCAATTATCCATTCAGGCATCAAAGTCTTCCAGTCCCAAACCACCAGGAACACAGCTATAGTTGAGTTGGTTTGGGTTTAGTATGCATGGCAGTGGGGAGAACATAAACCATGGGGAATCAGAGACAGGTGCCTTAATCCAAGGGTCTAAGAAAGGACTTGTTACAAGATTTGAGTGTATGTGAGGTGACTTGAGGGAAGGTTTAAGGAAGCAGGCCTCTGCTCTGATTAGTGACTCTAAGGGAGCCCAAATAATGCCATAACTGAGTGTCTTAATAAACCTGATAGAAGAGGCTAGATTAGGGCTAAAGTTGTAGTATGTAATGAACTCATTACCTGGGAGAGGGTGATATTTACTGATTGTGTTTTATGGTTTGTACACTGATCTTGTTTTTGTTTGTACTGAAACAAAATTATGAGTTGATCAAAATTATGGGAGTCACCGTGTGCCTTTCTCTGATGTTGGTGTTTTGTGATATTGTTTGTGTGCAATAAGAGACCATTTCTAAGCTCTGAAATCAGGTCAGACCCTAACAATTCCAAAGCACAAGTGTGTCAGGCTAGTTCCCAGACCTCAGGAGTGCTTCCCTCTTTCTCACCTGCCAAGCCACTGATGATATGAGAATAATTAAGGGTCAGTTAATAGCAGAGTTTGATGGAATCAGAGTGAACATTTGTACCCAGGAAATGTTGATTAGTGCACTCACATACAGAAAACTCTAGTCTTTAGCAATATATCAAAGGATCATCTCCTGTTTTTAAAAAGTTGGATAAACATGTAGAAAGTCTATTTATTAACATTAACCCAAGAAAGAACTAGGTAGGATTCAAACTCTGTCACTTGGATAGACTAAACTTTTGGACAATCACCACGCCAGCACCTACAGAAAATAATTTTTTTCATGTTGCTCATGATTTTTTTATTTTAAAGAAGATACACTGATTAGAGATAGGATAGACGTAGTAGGGATGGAAAGTCATTGCATTAAAACAAATCAAGGGACATATTGGCCCAGCCCAGCAGGATCAAATGCAGAAGGCCGAGGCTGATTCCATCTCACAGATAACTCAGCAAAATATGTTAAACCGTGGCAATAAACCTGAAACAGAAAAAAGATAAGAGGTTTTCAAAAAAGGTTGAAAATGTGGCTTTATACCTTGGAATCTGCAAGAAGACTAACAAATGTCAAATGGCACTGAATTCATGGTCAAAAAGAGATTTACATTCCTGAAAGATAAACACCTAACTCCTATCCAGAGGTAATTGGATGTGGAGCCTGGGATGGAAGCCTAGATCAGTGGGAAGTTTAGAAAAAAAAAAAAAGAGATGACCAATATGATTAGTTTTCCATATGCTATGGTACACAGCAGTCCAGGCTTCTCTTGTTAAAAGACAAATATTCATTTTCTCACCCATTGACTACCCAGTACAGCACTTTGAGCCAGGAGCCATTCACTGGAAGAATATAAATATTTCTAAGATTCCTCAGGACTTTGATTGCTTATGTACCAGTCCATCTCATCTCTTACGGCACAATATTCAGGGGGAAGTTTCTGTTGCAATTTTTTATTTCATCGTCTTTAAAATACTTATTTCATAGAGGTTCTATGAGATTTAAACTATTTAGTTGACCATGTCTTATGGAAAAACCTGAATGAACTTTTAGGCCAACCCTACATTATATATGTGAATTTGATACCACATTTCCTGTCATATATTCAGAATCAGTCATAGTAGTCACTGATTTTACCAGGCTGTTTAAGGTCAGGGGGAAATGAACCATGAATAGGAAGACTACCATGAACCACAGTGGAATTCCAAATTCCCAGAAATACCCAGAATAACACTTAAAGCATTCTGCCTCAAGGAAGCATCTTTGTAAAGATCTTTTCTATTTTTAGAAAGATCTTTAAAGGAAATAAGAATTTTCTGGCAAAACAAAACAGACTTAGCCAGGTAGTTGGCCACATGGAGGGACATACTTTGGTCTCTCCATTGTCAATTTTACTAATGATGAATTTTACCTATTAAATTCCAAAATTTCAAGAGCCATGCAGATAAAATTGGTAAACAAACGAGAGACTCAAAGTTTTTGATTCCTCTGATGTTGTCTCATGGCTTGATTTGTAAAACCACAAGGATTTAGAAAATACTAAAAAGAGAACAGAACTTTTCTCATGACTTTTTCTGCCCCCCAAATATAGTCTATGCTGAGAATAGTGGATACAGGAAATCCAGGAGATCCATGAAGAAAGTACTTATGGGGTGATCTTACAAAATCGAGTGGTGGTAGATGAAGCACTGGTCGATCTGGCAGTGGTGGAAGTGGAACCAGCAGAGGCTGAGGTGGGGGCATCTGTACTTTGACTGGCAGCGCCTGTACTTTGACTGGCAGCGTCTGTACTTTGACTGGCAGCGTCTGTATTTTGACTGGCAGCACCTGTACTTTGACTGGCAGCATCTGTACTTTGACTGGCAGCATCTGTACTTTGACTGGGGTCAGCAGAGTTCGTGGCAGCAGCTTCAGAAGCTGAAATTAAGAGGAAACATTCAAATCAAAACATGTGACTCTTCGGGCAACATGCTTGAATGTGCATTTCTCATTCTGAATTCATCTCAGCAAATTTCATCAATTCTGTCATACCTTTACCCTAGCTACCAACTCTTCTCCTACTCATTGTTCCTAGGCTCATCCTTCGTGGGAGAGAAAGAATTTAGCATTTCCTTGCTAGGGCAGTGAGGCTGAGGGAAGACACAGGCAAATACTTTCTGCTAGCATGAACATGAAAGACCAAATCCACATATGTCCTTATTCAAAGGAACCATTGCTGAGAGACAAAAAGGAACTTCTTGCGGACTGACATTCTGGGGACTTCCCACAGAATGACTTAGAACTAAGGTTCTAAGTATGAGGAGCATTGCAGTATGAGGAGAAGAGAAGAATCAGTTGATTCATCTCAGATTAGAGGGAGTATCTCCTTTCTTTTAAGGCAGCAAAATCTCTTTTTGCAAGTTCTGGCCTAAGGAGAGATATATTTGTCACACCTTTAGTGGGAACTTGTACGACAGCAATAATTGTGAGAGTCCCTTCTACATAATGGGAAATATTAATACTATTCTGGAAATAATAAGAATAAACAAATGCTTTTTGACCCACCCCATATTCAAAAGGACCTTGTCAAGATTTATGAGATTTATCTCTCCCCACAGAGCTGCTAACAAATAGCAAGAGTCAGACCCCAAAACTGTGAGCAAAAACCATCTCATCACCATCTCCATACCCATACTGTTGCTGTGCTGACTCAGGCCTCATGAAGGAAAGAGAATATTTTTTAATTGGGCTCCACATGACACATGTGGCACAGTATGCGAGGTCAGACTAGAGTCAATGCCCTGTGATCAGAGAACCCAAATCCCCAAGCTGTTAAGGCGGAAAAGAGGAATCTTCAGAATGCCTGTGTNCAGTGGTGGAAGTGGAACCAGCAGAGGCTGAGGTGGGGGCATCTGTACTTTGACTGGCAGCGCCTGTACTTTGACTGGCAGCGTCTGTACTTTGACTGGCAGCGTCTGTATTTTGACTGGCAGCACCTGTACTTTGACTGGCAGCATCTGTACTTTGACTGGGGTCAGCAGAGTTCGTGGCAGCAGCTTCAGAAGCTGAAATTAAGAGGAAACATTCAAATCAAAACATGTGACTCTTCGGGCAACATGCTTGAATGTGCATTTCTCATTCTGAATTCATCTCAGCAAATTTCATCAATTCTGTCATACCTTTACCCTAGCTACCAACTCTTCTCCTACTCATTGTTCCTAGGCTCATCCTTCGTGGGAGAGAAAGAATTTAGCATTTCCTTGCTAGGGCAGTGAGGCTGAGGGAAGACACAGGCAAATACTTTCTGCTAGCATGAACATGAAAGACCAAATCCACATATGTCCTTATTCAAAGGAACCATTGCTGAGAGACAAAAAGGAACTTCTTGCGGACTGACATTCTGGGGACTTCCCACAGAATGACTTAGAACTAAGGTTCTAAGTATGAGGAGCATTGCAGTATGAGGAGAAGAGAAGAATCAGTTGATTCATCTCAGATTAGAGGGAGTATCTCCTTTCTTTTAAGGCAGCAAAATCTCTTTTTGCAAGTTCTGGCCTAAGGAGAGATATATTTGTCACACCTTTAGTGGGAACTTGTACGACAGCAATAATTGTGAGAGTCCCTTCTACATAATGGGAAATATTAATACTATTCTGGAAATAATAAGAATAAACAAATGCTTTTTGACCCACCCCATATTCAAAAGGACCTTGTCAAGATTTATGAGATTTATCTCTCCCCACAGAGCTGCTAACAAATAGCAAGAGTCAGACCCCAAAACTGTGAGCAAAAACCATCTCATCACCATCTCCATACCCATACTGTAGCTGTGCTGACTCAGGCCTCATGAAGGAAAGAGAATATTTTTTAATTGGGCTCCACATGACACATGTGGCACAGTATGCGAGGTCAGACTAGAGTCAATGCCCTGTGATCAGAGAACCCAAATCCCCAAGCTGTTAAGGCGGAAAAGAGGAATCTTCAGAATGCCTGTGTGAGCATGACACACAGCATAGAATGGGCAGGGTGCTGTGGGAACAGTGCAAGGATGACCAGGAGCTTTGGTCCACAACCTTGGGATTCAGGTTAAAGAATGAAAACAAACCTCAGCCTGGGAATCAGGCATCGATGCCATTACAAAGAGCAGAGCTTAGAGCCCTACTTGCCCTTGACCCCTACATTCCACATCCTGTTATCCCACTCTCCCATGTGGTCCTTATGCCCTCATTTCTGTATCACTCTCAGGCAGAAAGTGAAGAGGAACTAAAAAGCCTCTTGATGAAAGTGAAAGAGGAGAGTGAAAAGTTGGCTTTAAGCTCAACATTCAGAAAACAAAGATCATGGCATCTGGTTCCATCACTTCATGGCAAATAGATGGGGAAACAGTGTCAGACTTTATTTTGGGGGGCTCCAAAATCACTGCAGATGATGATTGCAGCTGTGAAATTAAAAGACACTTACTCCTTGGAAGGAAAGTTATGACCAACCTAGATAGCATATTCAAAAGCACAGACATTATTTTGCCAACAAAGGTCAAGGCTATGGTTTTTCCAGTGGTCATGTATGGGTGTGAGAGTTGGACTGTAAAGAAGGCTAAGCACCGAAGAATTGATGCTTTTGAGCTGTGGTGTTGAAGACTCAAGAGTCCCTTGGACTGCAAGGAGATCCAACAGTCCATTCTAAAGGAGATCGGTCCTGGGTGTTCATTGGAAGGACTGATGCTAAAGCTGACACCCCAATACTTTGGCCACCTCATGCGAAGAGTTGACTCATTAGAAAAGACCCTGATGCTGGGAGGGATTGGGGGCAGGAGGAGAAGGGGACGACAGAGGATGAGATGGCTGGATGCATCACTGACTCAATAGGCATGAATTTGAGTGAACCCTGGGAGTTGGTGATGGACAGGGAGGCCTGGCATGCTGCAATTCATGGGGTTCGAAAGAGTCAGACAGGACTGAGTGACTGGACTGAACTGAACTGAACTCAGGAACTACATTCTCCTCATTATGGTGAAACCACAGTCCTCAGTGGAATTTGAATCCAGTCGCACTTCAGACTGGAACTGGAATCCACAACTCCTGATTTAAGAGGTGACATTAACTCACAACCTTTTAATTCAAACCACACACCTGGTGCCTGGTCTGCAGGTTCTTTGGTCCTGGTGCAAAACAATCAGGCACAGAAAGAATTCAGCCAGAGACAAAGCAACAGGCAAAGAGGGAGTTAATTAGAGTAGGATACTTGTGAGAGATACAGGGAGGCAAGGGACTGCAGCCCTTAGAACAAAGAGAGCTGTCTACTTTTTTTTCTGGCCGTATCCCGAAGCTCATAGGAGTTTAGTTCCTGGACCAGGGATCGAAAACAGGCTCAAGCAGTGAATGTGTCACATCCTAACCCATGGACCACCAGGGAATTCCTAAGGGCTGCATTTTTATAATCAAAGAAAAAATGGGAAGGGGAGAAGACCACAGATTTTCTCTTTCGAGGTCAGACATCAAGGCTTACATCATTAGTTCCTCCTTGATATTATATGGTCTAACCAGAACTGTCATGGTGCTATCATCACATGTATATTAACAAAGAAGTGGTGACATATCCTAAAATACTGTAATTCATCCCAGGTTGTGGTATAATGTCCTCTTTCACATAGTTTCTTTTCTCTTTCACCTATACTCCTGTCTTGGCTACGTGCAAGAATGCAGTTTTTCAGGATCTGTTATTATAAACCTCCCAAGGCCAAATTCAGGCCTCATCCCATTTTTCAGTGGCAGTGGCCACTGAGTAAACAGTAAGTCTGTTTACTTTCAAAATGTTCTGATTGTTGCTTAGTTGCCATATGTTCTGATCATCTTCTGGTTGGTGTCTAGCACATGGTGGTCTTCTGAAGTCCCTCTCTGTCTTCCCCAAGTGGGATTTCCAGGTGTAGAACTATCTTATTCTATCCCTATCACAGGGACTAAATGGCCTCTCATTTACATACTGGCCATATATTCAACCCTTTGGTTTAGGGTAATCAGAAAGACTTTGCATGCACCTCCCCCAAATTCTCAGGCAACAACATCAGACCACGGCCTCCTCTCTGCTGAAGAAAATTCAGTGATTCACCCACAATTTATATATATCCATGCCAGAGTGTTCATGTTCTCTAATAATGTGTAAGAAATAAGCAGACTTCCTATGTTCACCATAAACATTTGAATCAGGCAGAAGGCTTTGCCAGGCTTGGGCTTAGGAATCCTTATATCCTGTCTCCTGTGGAAACTTTGACATGAGGCTGGGATGGAAAATGGTCGTTGCTGAAAGGAGATGAGGTGCAAGGGCCAACTTACCTGGTGTGTCCTGTGAAGCAGTTGTTGTATCCTCTGAAAGAGAAAAATAAAAACAGGACGTAAGTTGAACACCAGATTTGGGTGTGGAGAGAAGAATATGGACAATGGTGCAGGCTTTCAGAGTCAAATAACTTCAGTCTTCGGCGCACACCTTGAGGGGGAAGAGATGCACAGATAATATGAAACCCTACAATATGTGGCCACTTTTCATTTTCTGGAATAAACCTCTGATTTGTGTTCTTAAACAGACTTTACTGACTCTGACCATGAAACTGGGTTTCAAGGTCAGAAATGAGCTATGATCTGATTGAATAAGGAAGAGCCTAAGGGTAGAGTCAAATCTATCATGAATGGTCAGTGAAAAGGGTAATGGAACAGGGGACTGGAGTAGAGGACAGGAGAGGCCAGCATTCTAGACTCCCCCAAACCCACATCCGCACAGAGTTCTTATCTTGATGTAACTATTCCTCCAAACCTTATTTTCGGGTAAGAATCTTTACTTACGGCCAGAAACCAGGATGGTGGAAACTGCCACCAGTGTCAGGAAGGCTAAGAGCTTCATGATGGTCAATTGCAAAGCAGGGATCACAGGAAATTTTCAGAGCCCGGAGGAATCTTGACTCCAGTATTCCACATCAACATTATATAGGAAGAAAGAGAACACCAATCAGAAGATGCCAGACCAGAATCCGGGTTAGTTAATGCCAAGAGTGTTGGTTCTCAGAGAAACCACCGAAGAAAAAACAGCACATCCTGAGGCTCTTGGAAAGATCATAATATCAATCATTTCATTCTGACACATTCATACCTTGCAGATACAGTGGTATCATGATTAAGATGAAAAAAACCCCACATCCGGTCTTCCTGATTTAGTCATATCTGCAGTGCTCCCTTCAGGGACTTTAGAAGCTTACTCAGGCTTGTCTCTCATCAAAGAAGATTAATCAGGGTAGAGCAGCCTGATGGAAGAACCACCATCTGAGTCAGGCTGTGCATTCTTCCAGCTATGGCCTCTCTCCTGCACATGTGAATAAAGAGAAAAACCTTAGAAAATGAGAAGGATGTCTGTTAATTAATGCATGCCTTGACTCCATACATTCATTCTACAGATATTCACTGGGCACTAGACATTAAGGAAGCAGTAGTGAACAAAGCACACAAAAATTACACCCCATACACCCTGTTGTTGAAACCCATATGTTAATAAGTAAATAGGAAGGAAGGGAGGGAGGGAGGCAGGGAGGAAGGAGAGAAAAATGGAAAAGAATATTTTGTATATATAAGATGATCAGTTCACTTCAGTCACTCAGTCGTGTCTGACTCTTTGCAACCCCATGAATTGCAGCACGCCAGGCCTCTCTGTCCATCACCCACTCCCGGAATTCACCCAAACTCATGTCCATTGAGTCGGTGATGCCATCCAGCCATCTCATCCTCTGTCGTCCCCTTCTCCTCCTGGCCCCAATCCCTCCCAGAATCAGAGTCTTTTCCAGTGAGTCAACTCTTCGCATGAGGTAGCCAAAGTACTGGAGTTTCAGCTTTAGCATCATTCCTTCTAAACAACACCCAGGACTGATCTCCTTCAGAATGGACTGGTTGGATCTCCTTGCAGTCCAAGGGACTCTCAAGAGTCTTCTCCAACACCACAGTTCAAAAGCATCAATTCTTCGGCACTCAGCTTTCTTCACAGTCCAACTCTCACATCCATACATGACTNTCTGTTAATTAATGCATGCCTTGACTCCATACATTCATTCTACAGATATTCACTGGGCACTAGACATTAAGGAAGCAGTAGTGAACAAAGCACACAAAAATTACACCCCATACACCCTGTTGTTGAAACCCATATGTTAATAAGTAAATAGGAAGGAAGGGAGGGAGGGAGGCAGGGAGGAAGGAGAGAAAAATGGAAAAGAATATTTTGTATATATAAGATGATCAGTTCACTTCAGTCACTCAGTCGTGTCTGACTCTTTGCAACCCCATGAATTGCAGCACGCCAGGCCTCTCTGTCCATCACCCACTCCCGGAATTCACCCAAACTCATGTCCATTGAGTCGGTGATGCCATCCAGCCATCTCATCCTCTGTCGTCCCCTTCTCCTCCTGGCCCCAATCCCTCCCAGAATCAGAGTCTTTTCCAATGAGTCAACTCTTCGCATGAGGTAGCCAAAGTACTGGAGTTTCAGCTTTAGCATCATTCCTTCTAAACAACACCCAGGACTGATCTCCTTCAGAATGGACTGGTTGGATCTCCTTGCAGTCCAAGGGACTCTCAAGAGTCTTCTCCAACACCACAGTTCAAAAGCATCAATTCTTCGGCACTCAGCTTTCTTCACAGTCCAACTCTCACATCCATACATGACTACTGGAAAAACCATAGCCTTGACTAGATGGACCTTTGTTGGCAAAGTAATATCTCTGCCTTTGAATATGCTATCTAGGTTGGTCATAACTTTCCTTCCAAGGAGTAAGTGTCTTTTAATTTCATGGCTGCAGTCACCATCTGCAGTGATTTTGGAGCCCCAAAAAATAAAGTCTGACACTGTTTCCACTGCTTCCCCATCTATTTGCCATGAAGTGATGGGACCAGATGCCATGATGTGATGGGACCAGATGCCATGATCTTAGTCTTCTGAGTGTTGAGCTTTAAGCCAACTTTTTCACTCTCCTCTTTCACTTTCATCAAGAGGGTTTTTAGCTCCTCTTCACTTTCTAGGTGATAAAGCTTAATAAATAACAACACAAGTAAGAAGGAAGGAAAGAATTATAGATGGAAAGTGAGGTTATGTTTACAATATGTAACACAAAAATGGGCTTCCCTGTGGCTCAGATGGTAAGGAATCTGCCTGAAATGCAGGAGACCCAGGTTCAATCACTGAGTCAGAAAGATCTGGAGAAGGAAATGGCAACTCACTCCAGTATTCTGACCTGGAGAATCCGATGGACAGAGGAGCCTGGCGGCAGGCTACAACCCATAGAGTCACAAAGAGTCACACACAACTTAGAGACTAAGCAACAACAAAAGCCCCAAAATGCTAAATTCATATTCTCAAATTAAAATTAAGTCCAATTAACAACTGAAATTAAATCCGGAATGTTCTCTAAAACGTTTTGCTGCTACCAATCATGAGGCCATTGATATGCCTTTTTAATGTACTCTTACCAAATATTTTATATCAATGCTCTAGATTGCCACACTTATTAATAAACTCATGAATGTTTTAAATAAGTAGTATCAAATTATTTTCCCAAAGAACTCAAAAAATTATTATTAAAGGAAAGAAAATATGAGAGTGTTTATTTCCAACCATCTTGCCAGAAGTAAATGTATCTCAATATTATTTTGCTAATCTGATCGGTCAAAGCAGTATTTGTTATGCTCATTTGCATTTTCTGGATTATAGTAAATTTAAGCATACTGCATGCATTTATTGACATTTGAACTTCCTCATTCATGATTTTCTATTCAAATAGTTTATTCTGTCTTCTGATCTTATCATTTTAAAGACTTAGCATATAAAAGAGATTTTAATATTTTTAAACTTTTACAAAAATCACAAGGCTTTATAATCTAACACAATTTTAATTTTATTCACAATATATTTTTAAAGTTTCAAATTAAGTAACCTATCATTTTTATTATACTTCCTATATTAAACAGTTTGCAACACACATAACGTGACTTCTTAAATAAGTGACACTTCAGTATTCCTCCATACAAACTTCACATCTCTTTCTACCCTCTGAACTTACCCAGTGATCACAAACCTGGCCCTACCAGCAGTGCACACTCTTCATTTGAATCATTTGGTAAAGGACCTTGGCCCTGAAAGGAAACCAAAAAATAAGCCTAGCCTGAAGGGAGGTCTTGAGAGGAACATTAAGGACTTGGTCCAAAATCAGGCCCCTTGCTCCTTGTCAGATACCTCACAAAGATTGGAAGATTCTGCAGTAGTCCTGCACTGGCATGGGCAAGGATACATAAATGAGTTTCATAAAGACAAGAATTACAGATAAACAAGAGGATATGGTACTAAGTTTGCATAAGAGAGAAAAGATGTAATTAGAAGTCGCAGGGTGATGTGAGGCCCAGGAAGGTTCAGTGTTGGGATCAAAGATCAGCTCTCATCCTGTTCTTCCATCAGAGGAGCTGAGAAGCAAACAGGGCTACACAATGACTGTTCAGCAATATAAATCTGAGTGTGTGCACAAGCACAGTGTGCAGACCTAGTGCATTTCTTCTAGTTAATAGCTTCCATTATGGCTGTTCAGTCTCAAATAGCACCTCTTCAAGGAAATCAAGTTAGATTCTATTTTCATATAAGGTTTATCACTCCCTGATATTTTCTTGTCTCACTGTTTCTTTGTCCTTGGCTTCTCTAGTGTTGTCTTCCTTCAAATAAATGAACTCTAAGAGAACAAAAAAAACCTAAAAGAATACCAAGCACTGAGTAGGCTCTTGAGAAATGAGCCTAACTAAATGAATGAGTTAGCCTTTGCCCTGCTTCATTCCGTACTCCAAGGCCAAATTTGCCTGTTACTCCAGGTGTTTCTTGACTTCCTACTTTTGCATTCCAGTCCCCTATAATGAAAAGGACATCTTTTGGGGGTGTTAGTTCTAAAAGGTTTTGTAGGTGTTCATAGAACCATTCAACTTCAGCTTCTTCAGTGTTACTGGTTGGGGCATAGGCTTGGATTACCATAATCCTGAATGGTTTGCCTTGGAAACAAACAAAGATCATTCTGTCGTTTTTGAGATTGCATCCAAGTACTGCGTTTTGGACTCTTTTTTTGACCATGATGGCTACTCCATTTCTTCTAAGGGAATGACATCACCAGATGGTCAACACTGAAATCAGATTGATCATATTATTTGCAGCCAAAGATGGAGAAGCTCTATGCAGTCAGCAAAAACAAGACCAGGAGCTGACTCTGGCTCAGATCATGAACTCTTATTACCAAATTCAGACTCAATAGAAGAAAGTAGGGAAAACCACTAGACCATTCATGTATGACCTAAATAAAATTCCTTATGATTATAGAGTGGAAGTGAGAAATAGATTTAAGGGACTAGATGTGATAGACAGAGTGCCTGATGAACTATGGACTGAGGTTTATGACATTATACAGGAGACAGAGATCAAGGCCATCTGCATGGAAAAGAAATGCAAAAAAGCAAAATGGCTGTTTGAGGAAGCCTTACATATAGCTGTGAAAAGAAGAGAAGCAAAAAGCAAAGGAGAAAAGGAAAGATATAAGCATCTAAATACAGAGTTCCAAAGAATAGCAAGAAGAGATAAGAAACCCTTCCTCAGCGATCAATGCAAAGAAATAGAGGAAAACAACAGAATGGGACAGACTAGAAATCTCTTCAAGAAAATTAGAGATACCAAGGGAACATTTCATGCAAAGATGGGCTTGATAAAGGACAGAAATGGTATGGACCTAACAGAAGCAGAAGATATTAAGAAGAGGTGGCAAGAATACACAGAAGAACTATACAAAAAACAACTTCATGACCCAGATAATCACGATGATGTGATCACATCCTGGAATGTGAAGTCAAGTGGGCCTTACAAAGCATCACTATGAACAAATCGAGTGGAGGTGATAGAATTCCAGTTGAGTTATTTCAAATCCTAAAAGATGATGCAATCAATATGCCAGCAAATTTGGAAAACTCAGCAGTGGCCACAGGACTGGAAAAGGCTGGTTTTCATTCCAATCCCAAAGAAGGGCAATGCCAAAGAATGCTCAAACTACCACACAGTTGCACTCATCTCACGCTAGTAAAGTAATGCTCAAAATTCTCCAAGCCAGACTTCAACATTACATGGACCGTGAGCTTCCAGATGTTCAAGCCGGTTTTAGAAAAGGCAAAGGAACCAGAGATCAAATTGCCAACATCTGTTGGATCATCGAAAAAGCAAGAGAGTTCCAGAAAAACATCTATTTCTGCTTTATTGACTATGCCAAAGCCTTTGACTGTGTGGATCACAATAAACTGTGGAAAATTCTGAAAGAGATGGGAATACCAGACCACCTGACCTGCCTCTTGAGAAACCTATAGGCAGGTCAGGAAGCAACAGTTAGAACTGGACATAGAACAACAGACTGGTTCCAAATAGGAAAAGGAGTACGTCAAGACTATATATTGTCACCTTGCTTATTTAACTTCTATGCAGAGTACATCATGAGAAACACTGGGCTGGAGGAAGCACAAGCTGGAATCAAGATTGCCAGGAGAAATATCAATAACCTCAGATATGCAGATGATACTACCCTTATGGCAGAAAGTGAAGAGGAAGTAAAAAGCCTCTTGATGAAAGTGAAAGAGGAGAGTGAAAAAGTTAGCATAAAGCTCAACATTCAGAAAACTAAGATCATGGCATCTGGTCCCATCAGTTCATGGGAAATAGATGGGGAAACAGTGGAAACAGTGTCAGACTTT
>SJYW01025347.1:0-10744 GCA_006410735.1 Raphicerus campestris
CTGATGTATCCATTCTCCCCCAACTGCCTTCCCGTCTAGGCTGCCACATCACAGAGTCCCCTGCGCTATACAGTAGGTCCCTGTTGGTTTTCCACTTCAAATATAGCCATGTGTACATGTCAGTCTATGGGTCCATGTTCTTAAAACAGAGAGGAAAAAGGCTGGAGATAAGGAGGCAGTGGATACAGAGAACATCTCTCCCAAGTTTCTTCTCAAAATCACAGCAAAAGTGTGAATGTGAGGGTAAATATGGCAACATGTTTGTAAAATGCTGCTTTCACAAGTGACTATCGGGGTCAGAAATCCATTAAAATCCTTCCAGTAGGTTATCCCAAATGTGCAGACCAAATCCTGGCTAACGAAGCTTCCTCACAGTGTGGGCATTGCGCTAAGCTCTGCAGCTTTGGGGCAGAATAAAAGAAAATGCATCACAGCTTAGATGGGTTAGCCCCAGGAGTGGGCCATGGAGCTGTGGTTTTTCAGCTTTTGCTGACTCAGTGACCAGCAGAATGATTCATTCTGTGTACATATTGCAGGGGGCTTGAGGTAATTTCCGTCCATTTGCATCTCAGGCTGCTGCCTTGGGACGGAGAGAAAAGGCTGGTGTGTCAGGTCACCTCCTATAATAGCACCTTGCCCTGGTTAGTGTCAGCACGGGAACATGAACCTCAGCAGAAAGATAGAAAATATGTATGCTTGTACGGGAACTGATGCAGTCATGTTCTAGGGGGGCACCAGGAACCGTCAACATTCCAACCTCTCGACAGAGATCAGGGGTCCTCATGGAACTAGAGACACATCAGGAAAGGTGACAGATTTAGTAAGAATACAGTTCTCAAAGCCTTTAAAAGGATGGACAGCCTTATAAAACCTCACCAAGTGGGACGGAGGTTCAGAAGGGAGGGTTACATGTATACCTATGTCTGATTCACGTTGAGGTTTGACAGAAAACAACAAAATTCTGTAAAGCAATTATCCTTCAGTAAAGAAATAAATTAAAAAAAAGAAACCCCCAAAACAAAAAAGCCTTACCAAAAGAAAAGTCAGACCAAAAATTCATAGTGCTTTAAACTATATCTAGAACGTTGATGCATTGAAAAAGACCCTGATGCTGGGAAAGATTGAAGGCAGGAGGAGAAGGGGGCAACAGAGGGTGAGATGGTGGATGGCATCACCGACTCGATGGACATGAGTTTGACCAAGCTCCGGGAGTTGGTGATGGACAGGGAGGCCTGGAGTCCTGCAGTCCATGGTGCTGCAAATTTGAACACGACTGAGTGACTGAACAACAAAGAGTGTGTAGTATAAGCACGATCAGAAACAAGTAGATCAGAGATTGGCAACTGTTTTCTACAAAGGGTCAAACAGAAAATATTTCAGGCTGGCCACAGGGTCTCTGAAGACGGCTCCGATCTGCCCTTGCAGGGGAAAGCAGGCGCGGACAAACGCAATGACTAGGCACAGCTGTGTGCCGACGAGGCATCACGGACGGACACTGAACCTCGAGTTTCATATGGCATTCAAGTGTTGGGAAATACTTTGCTTCTTTTGATATTTTTTCCCCAAGCACCTAAAACGTACAACCTACCAGTCAGGTTTGAGCTCACTTCTCCAGTGAACCACAAGGCCAGCTTCTTCAGGAAGTGGGGAGGGGGTGTGGAAAAGGCCGTTACAGTCTCCACGGACATCACGGCAACCAAGCCCAGAACGAGCTTTGAAGACTACCAAGTGTTGCACCTCCATCTCTAGTAACAACGAAGTGCACGCTTTCAAAATATCTTTGCACCGCGCCATGTGTTTGCTCCAGATCGCTACCCTCCCCAAATATATTCATAAATTCATTCTTTGCCCCCAGAAAGCCTTTGCTGAGCACAAACTATACACATGGCTAATAGTGACCTGTGGCCTCCGCCTGTGACTTCACAGGTGCTTTTTTCCACTTTGGCCGCTGAGCAAAAGTTTCTAATTGTCTTTCCGGGCTGCTCTGCGCCTCAAGGCTATATCTACGTGGTTCCCTCAGCCTGGATTGATCCAACCTCCTCCACCTGCAAATAGCTAACCACTGTCTACCTTTCCAAATCAGCTCGACGACTGGATGCTCAGGGAGGCCTCCCAGGCCCGCCAGCATCTCTCCCTGGACCAGGGCAGGAGGTTCTGCCTGCTCTCTNTTGTTGTTCCCCTATCAAAACTAGTACCAAAAAGCCATGAATGTCACGCATGGATAAAAAATAAGAGTTATAATCATGAAGCTGAAGCTCCAATACTCCCACCATTTGATGTGAAGAGCCGACTCATTGAAAGACTCTGATGCTGGGAAAGATTAAGGGCAGGAAGTGAAGTGGGTGACAGAGGATGAGATATTTGGATGGCATCACCGACTCAGAGGAGTGATTCCGGGCAAACTCCAGGAGATAGTGGAGGACAGGGGAGCCTGCCATGCTGCAGTCCATGCGGCCAAACACGACTTAGCAAGTGAACAGCAAACAACGTTTGTTGAATAATTATCATATTCCTGGCATCATCCTGAGTGTTAGCTGTACCAGTACCTAAACCTTCTCAGGGTATAGGTACTTCACACATGTGAGCAGTAGAGAATAGACAGAAAAAGGCCATGCATCTAGTCTGTATGATGCTAGAGCCTCTAGGATAAATAAGTTGCTATTAGTATTAGTGCTGGGTTTTGTCTTCATGTCGGAGCTTACAGCACATATCCCATTACAAGTTTTAAGCCAGGTGTGTCCTCCTAAGTTTTGGATGAACAGGAGAAACGTCTTGCAGGAGGTAACGCGTAAGCTATCACAGTAGATCATCACCAGATGTGAACAGCTCTGATGTCTAATTGAGTGTTTTGCTTTTTTCACAAGAAGCACCCTTCATTAGCGACTTCCCTGGTGGCTCAGACAGTAAAAGCATCTGCCTACAACGTGGGAAACCCAGGTTCGATCCCTGGGTCTGGAAGATGCCCTGGTGAAGGAAATGGCAACTCACTCCAGTACTCTTGCCTGGAGAATTTCATGGACAGAAGAGCCTGGTGGGCTACAGTCCATGGGGTCGCAAAGAGTCAACAAGACTGAGTGACTTCACTTTCACCCTTCATTAAAATAAACATGAACCACAATGATACTTTTCACTATGCAGCGAATCTTCTCTCAGTCACATGTTATAGCACCAGCTGTTATGGGTCCATGTTCTTCTTTTTTTGTTTACTTTTTATTTTGTATTGGGGTGTAGCCAGCTGCTTAACAATGTTGTTAGTCTCAGGTGGGCAGCAAAGGGACTCAGCCATACATACTGATGTATCCATTCTCCCCCAACTGCCTTCCCGTCTAGGCTGCCACATCACAGAGTCCCCTGCGCTATACAGTAGGTCTCTGTTGGTTTTCCACTTCAAATATAGCCATGTGTACATGTCAGTCTATGGATCCATGTTCTTAAAACAGAGAGGAAAAAGGCTGGAGATAAGGAGGCAGTGGATACAGAGAACATCTCTCCCGAGTTTCTTCTCAAAATCACAGCAAAAGTGTGAATGTGAGGGTAAATATGGCAACATGTTTGTAAAATGCTACTTTCACAAGTGACTATCGGGGTCAGAAATCCATTAAAATCCTTCCAGTAGGTTATCCCAAATGTGCAGACCAAATCCTGGCTAACGAAGCTTCCTCACAGTGTGGGCATTGCGCTAAGCTCTGCAGCTTTGGGGCAGAATAAAAGAAAATGCATCACAGCTTAGATGGGTTAGCCCCAGGAGTGGGCCATGGAGCTGTGGTTTTTCAGCTTTTGCTGACTCAGTGACCAGCAGAATGATTCATTCTGTGTACATATTGCAGGGGGCTTGAGGTAATTCCCGTCCATTTGCATCTCAGGCTGCTGCCTTGGGAGGGAGAGAAAAGGCTGGTGTGTCAGGTCACCTCCTATAATAGCACCTTGCCCTGGTTAGTGTCAGCACGGGAACATGAACCTCAGCAGAAAGATAGAAAATATGTATGCTTGTATGGGAACTGATGGAGTCATGTTCTGGGGGGGCACCAGGAACCGTCAACATTCCAACCTCTCGACAGAGATCAGGGGTCCTCATGGAACTAGAGACACATCAGGAAAGGTGACAGATTTAGTAAGAAAACAGTTCTCAAAGCCTTTGGAAGGATGGACAGCCTTATATAACCTCACCAAGTGGGAGGGAGGCTCAGAAGGGAGGGTTACACGTATACCTATGTCTGATTCATGTTGAGGTTTGACAGAAAACAACAAAATTCTGTAAAGCAATTATCCTTCAGTAAAGAAATAAATTAAAAAAAAAGAAACCCCCAAAACAAAAAAGCCTTGCCAAAAGAAAAGTCAGACCAAAAATTCATAGTGCTTTAAACTATATTTAGAACGTTGATGCATTGAAAAAGACCCTGATGCTGGGAAAGATTGAAGGCAGGAGGAGAAGGGGGCAACAGAGGGTGAGATGGTGGATGGCATCACCGACTCGATGGACATGAGTTTGAGCAAGCTCCGGGAGTTGGTGATGGACAGGGAGGCCTGGCGTCCTGCAGTCCATGGGGCTGCAAATTTGAACACGACTGAGTGACTGAACAACAAAGAGTGTGTAGTATAAGCACAATCAGAAACAAGTAGATCAGAGATTGGCAACTGTTTTCTACCAAGGGTCAAACAGAAAATATTTCAGGCTGGCCACAGGGTCTCTGAAGACGGCTCCGATCTGCCCTTGCAGGGGGAAGCAGGCGCGGACAAACGCAATGCCTAGGCACAGCTGTGTGCCGACGAGGCATCACGGACGGACACTGAACCGCGAGTTTCATATGGCGTTCAAGTGTTGGGAAATACTTTGCTTCTTTTGATATTTTTTCCCCAAGCACCTAAAACGTACAACCTACCAGTCAGGTTTGAGCTCACTTCTCCAGTGAACCACAAGGCCAGCTTCTTCAGGAAGTGGGGAGGGGGTGTGGAAAAGGCCGTTACAGTCTCCACGGACATCACGGCAACCAAGCCCAGAACGAGCTTTGAAGACTACCAAGTGTTGCACCTCCATCTCTAGTAACAACGAAGTGCACGCTTTCAAAATATCTTTGCACCGCGCCATGTGTTTGCTCCAGATCGCTACCCTCCCCAAATATATTCATAAATTCATTCTTTGCCCCCAGAAAGCCTTTGCTGAGCACAAACTATACACATGGCTAATAGTGACCTGTGGCCTCCGCCTGTGACTTCACAGGTGCTTTTTTCCACTTTGGCCGCTGAGCAAAAGTTTCTAATTGTCTTTCCGGGCTGCTCTGCGCCTCAAGGCTATATCTACGTGGTTCCCTCAGCCTGGATTGATCCAACCTCCTCCACCTGCAANTCTTTGCCCCCAGAAAGCCTTTGCTGAACACAAACTATACACATGGCTAATAGTGACCTGTGGCCTCCGCCTGTGACTTCACAGGTGCTTTTTTCCACTTTTGGCCGCTGAGCAAAAGTTTCTAATTGCCTTTCCGGGCTGCTCTGCGCCTCAAGGCTATATCTACGTGGTTCCCTCAGCCTGGATTGATCCAACCTCCTCCACCTGCAAATAGCTAACCACTGTCTACCTTTCCAAATCAGCTCGACGACTGGATGCTCAGGGAGGCCTCCCAGGCCCGCCAGCATCTCTCCCTGGACCAGGGCAGGAGGTTCTGCCTGCTCTCCCCCTCCTCATCCTCTGCATTCCTCAGAGCAGCTAGAAGGACTTTGGAAAAACAGAAATAGAATCAAGATACTCCTTTGCTTAAAACCTTCCTATGGCTTCCTATTAAACTTAAAAGGATGGCACTACGCCCCACCATGGCCTCTGAGGCTTCATGAGACCCAACCTCTGCCCACGTGTCTNAACTGGATGCTCAGGGAGGCCTCCCAGGCCCACCAGCATCTCTCCCTGGACCAGGGCAGGAGGTTCTGCCTGCTCTCTCCCGCCTCATCCTCTGCATTCCTCAGAGCAGCTGGAAGGACTCTGGAAAAACAGAAATCGAATCAAGATACTCCTTTGCTTAAAACCTTCCTATGGCTTCCTATTAAACTTAAAAGGATGGCACTGCGCCCCACCATGGCCTCTGAGGCTTCATGAGACCCAACCTCTGCCCACGTGTCTGACGCTATCAGCATCACTTTGCTTCTCCTCCTCCACTCTCGTCTCAAATCCACCACCTGTCCCCCCACCACAGGGACCCTGCACTCGCCTCCCTCTGCCTGAACCCTGAGAGCACTGGCGCTGGGTCTATTGGCCTCCCTGGCTCTAGGACCTCCACGGCGACGCTTCCTGGTGCCCCCAGCCCAGTTCTGGGAATAGCTTGGTGGGAGAGATAGACAGGGCTCCTGTTCTCATCCATCTGACATTCTAGTAGGAGCAGACAGAGAGGAAACAGTAAGACTGACTTACGCAGTGCCACGTAATGTAAAGAAAATAACGCAAAATGATGTGACCAAAATTCTCTCGTCATTGTAGTGCCAGCACCTGTAAAGGTCCTTGGAACACTGGAGGTATTCAGTAATGTTAGTTAAAATTGGATTCCTCTTTGTGTATGCACATTTTTTATTAAAAAATTTATTTTATATTGGAGTGTAGTTGATACTGTGTTAGCTTCAGGTGTACAGCAAAGTGATTCAGTTATACACACGCAAGTATCTATTGTTTTTCAAATTCTTGTCCCGAGTAGGTGGTTACAGAACGCTGAGCAGAGCTCCCTGTGCTCTGCAGTACGTCACTGTCGGTTATCTACTTTAGATATTATCGTGTGTGCTCTTTTTTTAATGCTAAAACAAAAAGGATTATAATCTATGCACTGTCCTATGTTCTACTTTTTTCTGCTGATGATATATCTTAGACAGTTTCTCTCATAAGCTTATACAGATCTACCCTATTATTTACTGTTTTCATCCAGTCGAATCCTGGTGATAGATCATTTCTTGTTTATTTTCCCTCCTTTTTTTTTTTTTTTTTTTGTAGTTCAAAACATCATTTCACTGAACGTTATGAATATATATCTTGACTTACTGGGCACCGCATTAGTGAAGGACATTCCTAGGGGGCGAAATTACTGGGTCAAAAGAATATAAGCCATATAATTTTGATAAATATTGTCAATTATCCTCAAAAATATTACCATTTGAATGCCCATACACTCCCAGTGTACAACAATAATGCTGCTTCCACATACTTCACAGGGCCCCTCTATCGTCAGACTTTTAGTTTATCAGTCTGATAGATGTCTGCTTGTTCCATTTGATTTGCATTTCTTTAATTATGAATTGATGCTTTTGAACTGTGGTGTTGGAGAAGACTCTTGAGAGTCCCTTGGACTGCAAGGAGATCCAACCAGTTCATCCTAAAGGAGGTCAGTCCTGAGTATTTATTGGAAGGACTGATGTTGAAGCTAAAACTGCAAAGTTTGGCCACCTGATGCGAAGAGCTGACTCATTTGAAAAGACCCTGATGCTGGAAAAGACTGAAGGTGACAGGAGAAGGTGATGACAAAGGATGAGATGGTTGGATGGCATCACAGACTCAATGGACAGGAGTTTGAGTAAACTCTGGGAATTGGTGATGGATAGGGAGGCCTGGTGTGCTCCAGTCCATGGGGTCGCAAGTTGTCAGACATGACTGTGTGACTGAACTGAATTATGAATGAGCCTGAGTGTCTTTCCATATGTTTACGGGCTATTTGCACTCCTTTCTGAACTGTCTTTTCATATATCCTTTGCCCTTTATTCTTGAGTTGTTCACCTTTTTTCTTATTCCTTTCTGTGGATTCTTTGTAAATTAATTTGCTTTATGATTCATATTACAAAAATTTCTTTCACATTTGTTTTTTCTTTATTAGCGTATTTTTATTTGCCCCATGAGTAAGGTTTTTATTTGTATAAAGGCGAACATGCTATATTCTTTGATGGTTCCTTGGCGATGACTGCTTTTCTGTAGTAAGGATCTTAGTGTTTCGTCATGAATGAAGTCATTGTCCTAGTCCTAGTATACAAAATGCCATAGACTGGGCTTTCAATGGCAGAAACTTATTTCTTCCAGTTCTGGAGCCTAGGCGTCCAATATCAAGGCACCAGCAGATTCAATGTCTGGTGAGAAGCCCCTTCCTAATTAATAGAGAGAAGCCTTCTCTCCCTGTCTTCATTTGGTGGAAAGGACATGGGTGCTCTCTTATTCCTCTTACAAGGGCACTAACTCAGTTCATGAGGGCTGCACCCTTGTGACCTAACCAACTCCAAGAAATCCCTACCACCTAATTCCATCACACTGGGGATTAGCTTTTAACACATGCATTTGGAAGGCCAAAAACCTTCAGTCTATAGTAGTTATCTTAAAAACAGAATTCCTACAGTTGGCAATTAAAGGCACTTGAAGAAAACTAAGGAAGTCTTTCCAGTCAGTGATGAAATCTCCTTCTTGATGTCTCTGATGAAAAATTGGTCAGTTTCTCCTTCAACCACCATAGGTATTAAATTTCCTGTTTTAAGAGGCAGCTCTTTATATTGTTAAACGACTTCTTATCCATTTGTTCAAATAAGAGGTAGAGGAACCGTGGTCCAGGCAGAGGAACAGGGTGCACAGAGTCGAGCAGAGGAGGTAACAGCATCTTTGGGGGCTGCCCATTCTTCAGCTTTGATGTGAGCTAGTTCCTCCTAATACGAAGCCCAATGCTGTCTCCTGCTGATTGATCATGACTTTGTAATAAAGTGAACCCACTTGAAATAACAGATTCTGCCAATCTTTGCAGTCCATGCTGTAAAAATCAAGCCAACACTCCCTGATAAGGATCGCTACTAACTAATTGTGTAGTAAATCCTGACACAGATTCCACTCTGCAGTGAGATTATCAGGTAACAGGGGTGTGTGTGTGTGTGTGTGTGTGTGTGTGTGTGTGTTTTAACAGTTCATGGGAATAGGATGTACTTGTATGAGTTTGCCTGTACAATTAAGTTCTGAATATCAATACTACTTTCCACTGAATTTCTTTTTGAAATTAGATATACGGTGGCCTGGTATCAACACCCATTATGCAAAGGAACCTATGTTCTCCTGGAGAATGTTTGAGATGGAGAAGTCTATGGAACACCTAGAAATAGACACTTCACTAACAGCTGTGAGAGAACTAAGGTAATAACTCCAACCTTCAGAAGTAAAAGCTACAGAGAAGAGGAACAATGAAGAAAAGGCCAAAGATAGACTTATAGCTTAAAATGATCATTATTCCAAAGAAAAACTTCAGTCTTTCATTGCTCACTTCTCTCTTCTCTGGGAGGAAAATAAGGAGAAATCCGAGAGGCTCAATTCCCATGATGCACTCTATTCCCAAGGTGGCTGAAGCTACATCCATTGATGACACATGGATGCAAGGTTGTCAGATTCAACAGATAAAGGGGACTCACCCTGCGGTCCAGTAATTAAGACTGTGCTTCCATTACAGGGGGCACTGGTTTGATCCCTGTTCAGGGAACTAAAATACCACATGCTATGCAGCATGCCATATATATGTATATGTATATATTATACACATATGTATGCAGGGTTCAACAAGTAAAAATGCAAAACATGTAGTTAAATTAGAATTTCAGATAAATAATGACTAATTTTTAGAGTAAAAATGTCACAAATATTGCAAATGTGCCCTACATTTGATCTGGCAACCCTCATGAATGGTAAACTTATTTTTATTTTGTAAACTCCACATTCTATACAGATGGTCATTGGGGTAACTTCAAATTTACAAGGTCTTTATATTATCTGTTAAAAACACTTGGTTGCTGTGTAAGAAGACATTCTTGCCCCGAGAAGTTCTAACGTCTTAGGGGAAAAAACCTAACCAGATATTTCATTTGTATATAAACATATTTTGATCTGAGGAACAATTTCCACATGCTTTCCCCCTGGAAACTTCTAGTGGGTTAAAAAAGATCACTGTATTTGTTCTGTTTCTAGTGGCAATTTGTATTCAATCACATCATGCATGCAAAGATGGTCATGAGTTGGAGAGCAACACGTTATGCTGGGGAGAAGCCAGACTATGTAGTGAGAAGTCCGTGGAAACCTCTTATCAGTAACAAAGTGGGAAGCGGTTGTTGTGTATTCACTAAAACGTGTCCAACTCCATGGACTGTAGCCCTCCAGCCTCCTCTGTCCATGGGATTTCCCAGGCAAGAATACTGGAGTGGGCTGCCATTTCCTACTCTAGGGGACCTTTCTGACCCAGAGATCCAACCCGAGAATCCTTCATCTCCTGCATTGGCAGGCAGATTCTTTACCACTGAGTCACCTAGGAAGCCCATACAAAGTGGAAAGACTTGAGGTGAAAACAAAACCCCACTGAATTGTTAACCACAGCAATCATTTCTGACTTCCCCTGGACGAGTTTGAATACAGAGGCAATCTAGATAATGCCTTCATAAAGAAAGTTAAAGCCCCCTGCTGAATATATACGAATAAATGTCCTCATCAGCTTCCACCAAGTAAAGGGACAAATGAGTGAGAAAATCACAGCCAATATCAAACAATACTAATCTAAGCAGCTCTCATTTCGCCTGAAGTGCGTTTTATATATATTAACTCATTTGTTACTTAGAACAGTCCCATAAGGGAAGAACTCATTACTTCCACTTTACTGCAGAGAAGCCTAACTCACAGAAGAGTTAAATCATGACCCCAGGTTATCCCACCTGCAAGTGGCCAGGATGAAATTCAAACCAAGGCAGAGAATAGGATGCTTGCTTTCTATGAGGC